>JAMKQA010253329.1:0-19940 GCA_024699735.1 Posidonia australis
ACAACAACCAATCTCGTTTTTGAGAGGAGTTCTTCTTCTCTTTTGTAGCAGCAACCACCATAGTGAAACCCACCTTTGAGAGAGCCATCCGTGGAGTACCCAGCAAGGGGAACCACGTTAAATCCTTGGGTGTTTGCGTGATTGATCTCTTGGCATTTCTTTTCCTTGGTGGCAATTCGTTTCTAGGCATGCGGCTGGACAACTCCTCTTCTACTCGAATTTTCTCCTCATTCCACTTGTTGATTTCGTTTGGATTCATGTGGCTTTTGCTATTGGACATATAACAACGTCGATTATGAGTCATCCATTGATGCTCTAAAGACCTCTGTTGAGATAGGATTCTTCATTGAGAAAACGCACCCAAATCGTGAAACACACTTGAATAGGATGTTAACACCTAAACCAAGTGAGTTGATTGTTGCATCATGGCCCAAAGTAATTCTAGTTTCCCTACATACTAAGTTTTCACTTGCATGTAGGGTGAAAACTACTTCTATGGTTCTAATTATTATTTTTTTGGTTTTTTTTCTCATTTTCTATATTTTTGGTTTTTTCTATATTTTTTTTTGCTTTTTTTTTATTTTCTATATATTTTTTTTCTATTTTCTATTGGGGAAGCAAGGGTATCTACTCCGAGCCCTAGCCTAGGGTTTTCTTTAGCCATTCCAAGTTCTACATTAAGGTCATAGACGTGTCCCTTGTGTCATGTCAACACCTTTTAGGGACTTTAGTTCCACTCCCCAAGCCTTACCAACTTGCCACTCCTTAGCCTATTTGCCCTGGGCTTCTTGCTCTTTGCTTGTGTGTGCGAACGAGGATGGGGTGGCTCAAACGTTTAGTAGGCTCTTGAAGTTGGCTTTGGTTCTAGTCCTACTCATTGGTAGTTGGCCCTAATACGCATTCATAATCCTTGGGGTTTTCTTTTTCTTTTTTTGATCTTTCATTTGACTTTTTCACTTTTTCTTTTCCTTTCTTTTCTTTTGGGGTTCCCCTTTTAGGTCATTTTTTTGTAGATGCCTACCCATCACTACCTTCATGGACTTATGCTATGATGAAACATCAACTTATTTGTTGGTTGTCTCATCTCGTTTTGAGTACCCGCCTATCACTGCCTTCTCAAACTTATGCTATGAAGTGTACGCAACTTTTATGTGCACTCCCCTCTTTGTGCGCTTTCTAAGTTGTTTAATTTGGGTGCACTCCTCCATCACTGCCATCTTGGACTTACGCTAGGAGGTCACGCTATACAAAGCGAGTAGGTTTCATGATTTGCCTAAGCTCTGAGCTTGCCTCTTTCTTACCTCCTCGTGTAGTGTGCGCGTGGAAACAAGACAAAGCATGGGTTACCATGAGCATTCATCTTCCTATAGACCTCAGATATGACCTTCCTTTTGACTTAGAGTTAGGACCTAGGTCTCTTCTAGATGTTGGCATGCTGATCAAGGATAGTACTTCTTTAAGTACATTGCATTCCAGGGATCAGCCAAATCTATTCCATTTTGAGATAACTGATAAGCATTGCCCAGATATGTGGCCACCACAACATATGGCTCTTCCCAATTTGGCTTTAGCTTCCCTTTGGATGTGGCTTGTTGATAGGTAACACCTCCTTGAGTACCAAGTCACCTATGTTAAATATGCATACAATTACCTTTTTCTGATAAGCTCTAGTTATTCTTTATCGGTAGACATGCACGTGCTCAATAGCTGCGAGTTGCTTTTCATTGAGGAGTTCCAAGTGGAGCAACAAGGCCTGCCTCTTTTCCTCAAGAGACATTCCTGCATCGGCTTGGAATCTCAATGAGGAGATCAAGATATTATATGGGGCTACTACTTCCATTCCAAAGGTTAGGGCATAGAGTGTTCGACCCGTTGTTGTCCGTATGGTGGTATGGTAAGCCCATATAGCATTAATTAACTTATCTGTCCAATCCGATCCCCTGGCACCTTCTATTGTTTTTTTAATGGTTTTAATTATGGTCTTATTAGTAGCTTCCTCTTGGCCATTTCTTTGAGGATAATAACGAGAGAAGTGATGTAGAGTGATACCGAACTTTTTGCACAGTCTAGTGAACTCCTCTGAGATGAATATTGGCCCATTGTTTGTTACCAAGTCATTAGGATCCCCTAACCTAGAGATGATGTTTCTCTAGATGAATCGGTACAGGGTTGTGGCTTTGATATTCGCGAACTCTTTCACTTCAACCCATTTGGTGAAGCACTCAATTGTAGTAAGAATGAAGGTGCTTCCTTTTCCTTGCTAGATTGGTCCGACCACATCGAAGGCCCACATAGCAAATGACTAGGGTGCTGACATTTCGTAGAGTGCTGAGGCTAGACTATGGATCTTGATGGCGTGTAGTTGACAGTTCTTGTATCATTTGACTTAATCTGCGTAGTCAGTTTCCATTTTAGGGCAATAGTATCCTCTTCTAATGATTATTTTGGCCATGGCCTGAGAGTTGATGTGACCCCTGCAAGCTCCTTCATGTGTTTCCTTGAAGATTTCGACTGCTTCTAATGCATCCACACATTGAAGTTCGATGCCTTGTGGTGTCCTTCGAAATAGAATCTTGACTTTAATGTAGTACTTGGTAGCCTGTCTCCTCAGGGTGCCTTCTTGGATGTAGTTGATGAAGTCGTAATACCATGGGTCCCTATCGTTGATTTTTGCAGTTCCTTGATAACAAACCTCGATGTGCAGCGTGTTCTCTTGGCGTGACTCCTCTAAAAGTTCTCAAACCGATTCTACAGTTGACTCCAACGTTGGTGAGTTGACCATCGCACCATGATGGTTTGCTCATTGTCCACAGGGTGGAAAGGGAACGATGACGCGAGTGAAGCAAAAGAGTCTGCCAAGCTGTTATTGCTTTTGAGCGCATGCACATATACAACCTTGTCAAACATCTTTAGCAAGGCTCATGCCAAGTTGCAATATTGCTGGAGTCTTGGCAAGAGTGTTTTGTATTTGTTGAGGACCTACCAGATGACCAGCTACGAGTCATCTATCACCTTCAGTCTCCTTGCCCCTAGATTAAGAGTTGTTCATAGGTCCAAAATGAGAGCTTCATATTCTGTTACGTTGTTACATGCTGAGGAGCCTAGTTACACTGCGAAAGGTATTGTGATGCCTTCTGGAGTGAGGAGTGTTGCCCCTATTCTCACACCTTGTGAATTAAGCACCCCGTCAAAGTGGAGAGTCCATTCTCTGACTAACAGGGTGATGCTGTTGATTGCAAGGATTTCTTCGTTTGGGAAGTCAGTTGAGATTGGTTGGTACTCCGACAAGGGTAGTTTAGCAAGCTAGTCTGCAATTACCTACCCCTTGATGCCTTCTACATGACGAATTGCAAGTCAAACTCGGTAAGCAGCATCTGCCATCTTGTTAATCTTCCAAAGTGTGCGGGCTTCTCGAACATGTACTTAACAGGGTCCATCTTGGCTATGTAATAAATTTTGTGCACTAGGACGTAGTGTCTAAGCTTTTGAGAGGCCCATACTAGCACTAGGCAATGCTTCTTGATCAGGGACTACTTGTTCTCGTATTCCATGAACATTCTACTTAGCTAGTAGACAACTTTTCCTTTCCTCCCTACTTCATCGTGTTGGGTTAGAACGACACCCATGTAGTTATCAGTGACTGCTACATAGAGTAGAAGTGGTCTTTCAGGCATTGGTGCTGTAAGTACCGAAGGGTTGAGGAGGTAGAGTTTTAGGTTGTTGAATGCTTCTTGACAGGCCTTATCCTGTTTGAATTCGACACCACCTTTCAATAACTCATAGAAGGGTCAGCATTTCTCTATATGTTGGGAGATGAATATTCGGATGAACTGCAACCTCCCTATGAGTCCTCTGAGCTCCATGATGTTCTTTAGAGGTGGCATCTCTGTTATAGCTTTGGCCTTTATAGGGTCTACCTCTATTCCCTTCTTACTTACTATGAATCCTAGCAACTTTCAGACGGTAACTCCATAGGCACACCTCTTGGGATTTATTCTGAGGTTGGATTGGTCTACCAACTGGTGTACTGTTTCTAGGGCATTGAAGTGTCCTTCTCTTGTTTTTAATTTCACCAGTAGGTCATCCACATAGCACTCCATGCAATCATGCATCATATTGTGAAAGATTACCATCATGGTGTAGACACCCCAATTTTTGAGGCGCCTTGTTGATGGATCCAGTGGTGATGAATTCAAATCTTGCTTTCCCAAAAAAACAAGAATCTTCCAAGTGTATTAAAACAACCTAGAGCCATAGGTTAGACTCTAGAAGTAAATCCAACATCCTATTTAGCACATTTAACTGGCATAGCTGAATACCATACTTTTCAGTACATTTGGGTAGCACACTAGTATGGCACATCTGATTGGAGCACTAAACAAGCACACCATACTAGAGCACATACCTGGCACACCAATGTGGCGCACATACTAGGCACACATTACTGGTGCAATAGGCTGGCGCATATAAGTGGCACACTAGCTCGATTCCCAGGTCGTTGGCTGTTCATTTGCCTAACGAAACTTCGACCATTGCACCCATAATTTGCAATTACTCTCCACCATAATCAGCATCACGATCGTTCTCATGGTCTTAGGGGGGATCATTTGGTTTCTTGAGTCTTTAGAACATCCAAAGCTCTCTCTATATAAACCCTTGGTAGCCATTAGGGAGGTTGGTTGGAAAAAGAGAAAGAGGAAGAGCCTTTGCACCTTAGTACAAACACCCACAACCTAGCTTCTGTCCAGAGCCAAAAACTCCCATCGTTGAGCAAGGAATCACCCACGTAGTGTAGGGAAAAGAACCCCTCACCCATACCTCCCGCAAAGCTCCTTCTTTTGCATCACTTGGAGGCCATTTGGGAGGATGGAGATCTCTATTTTCTTCAGCCATCAAGGACATCTCAAGCCACTTGTGGAGGAGTACAAGAGCACAACTATAGGTAAGCATTCAGCCTTTCCAGTAGCTAGGTTTCTTTTCATGAATATGGGATCACTTTAGGGAAATTTTACGTAATGAATATGCTGAGCTTTATATTGTTGGATCATGTTTATAGTGCATGATATTCTTATGAATCATGATTTTGATGCAACTATACCTATAACATCTTGTTCTTGTATTTATCTTGATAAATCGTGTGTTGGATGATATGTATGCTTGCCTTTGTTCTCTTTTTCTTATTGAGTCCCAGAGATATGCAATATTTGGTGGATTCATGTTTTATTCATATTTTAGATGTAATAGGACTAATTTAATGGGTTCATCCCCCTTTTTGTTGCATGCATCCATGTTGTCCCTCTTGCATATTTTTTGGTTCTAGCTTTGTGCATTAGCTGTAGTTCCATGGTTTTTCTCAAGATAGGAATATATGGTCTTGTGTGAGGCTTCGTGCCCTTAAGCACAAGACCCAAGTCATGGTGTCATGGGTTGCCACTCCATTTATGGCTTTATGGAAGAGAGACGAACCTATATGTGTTCAAGAATTTTTCAGATATCTAGGATGAGTTTTCAGATGGTTTTAAGCACATTTATAAGATTTCATATAGGCCTGATGCACTAGCTAGTCACTGTCTGTTCTGAAATTTTGGGGTCTCAATTCAATGGCACATATCAGTAGCACACATTAGTAGCACACCTACCTGGAGCACTAAACTGGCGTACTAGACAAGAGCACCATCCTGGCGCACCTGTCTGGTGCACACATTAGTAGCACACATACATGGAGCACTAAATTGGTGCACTAGACAGGAGCACCATCCGGGTGCACCTGTCTGGTGCACCTACCTACTTTAGTGCAGTAGTAGTGGTTTTTTTGGCATGTTATTTAATATGGTTCCTAATTTGTTTTGACTTTGATTTTCCGTGTGTGTTCTATTGGATATATCAGGACAATATATGCACGATTTCATACTCATCTATTTAAGATAGCCTAGGTTTTGTGTGCAGCAAAGCAAGGACGTTAGCCACTCGGTGTTACAGGATCCATGGCTATATCAGTGCAATATCTTTGCACTAATGTTTGATCCACAACTTGAGTGACCTTTCAGAGCATTAGGACACATCCTACAGTCCCTGTACCCATGTTTAGCGTAAGGCACAACTTGCATATAGCATTGCATTGCATATCACCCTTGGATGTATAGGAATAGGCTGCGAAGCCAATATATCGAAGTAAGTAAACGAAAAAATCGTAAAAGACCGATTTGTCGAACGCACGGGGTTGCCTAATACCTTCCCCGTGCGCAATGGGGATCCTTACCCAATTTTTGGTTCACAGTGACCTTTTCTTCCATTGGCTTGTTGTCATGCATAGTTTCATAGTTTTATTGTTTTAAATGGTTTTCCTTGTCTCCTGTTTTAAGTACATTAGGTGGTGATTCCTGCATTTTATCATTGTTTCTATCGCCTTTTTGCCGTGTCTTTGTTGGCCCTCACGCATTTGGCCTTTCGTGCCACGCCCGTGGCTGTCGCTGGCGTGGTTACAGGAACTGGCGACTACGCTGGGGACAACCATATCCTAGCTTCCATTTTGGTTTTTTCGCTTACTTTTGCTTTTTTCGCATACTTGCTTGTTCCTTGTCTGTTTGCTTTGACTTCCCCTTTTCTTTTGTAACATAAGTTGTGTCTTCCTTATATTTTATGCATGCCTTTTGTATGGTGGGTGTTTTCTTTTTACACATTTGCTATGCCACCACTTTTGCACATGACATGTGCATGCTTTTTGTTTGTTGGTTGGTGTTTGCTGCTTGTTTTCATCCCCTTTTGCATTTACCATGATTAGGAGATTAGAGACGTCCTTTTCCTCCCTATATGGTTAATAAAAATCACATAAAAATAAAATAAATAAATAGGGTAAACAAGTGACAAATTGCAAACTTTCCGCCAAGGTTTAGTAAATTTGCAAGTAAAAGACTTAAAGCATATTTTGCATTCATCATGTAGGGCATGCTTCTTCTTCTCTCTTGAGTCCACCAATAGATTGCGAAGGACATTCCCTGATTTCTCATTCTATGGCTTTGACTTGGGATGAGATATCAGTATGTCCCCCATTGTCCGGAGTCATGTCGATAATAGTAGAGGGTACAACCTATTGCTTTAGCAGAGGACGAGGCCCCAAACACATCACCAGTTCACTACCTAAGCTTTGGCAAGGATTTAGAATAGGAACCTTTACTTTCTAACCTTGAGTCGGAGACCCATCTACCTTTGTGTGAACCTGGAGTAGACGGCTTGGTAGGACACCCCTTGATTGTGAGAGAGAACATATTAGAAGCATTCATGCATTTGAACTCATACCACCATAAACACTGCATTATCTTTTCTAACCTGTTTTCCATTTTATGACACAATAGTACCGGTCAGTGTGCAAGTTCCTTAGCCAGAGCTCGTGGTTTCCTTTCATTGACACCTAGTGTAACCTAGTTTTCGATGACATCTCCTGAGTTACTCGTCACTTTTGACGATAGCTCGTCTTAGGCTTCACCCTTTCGTTCCCAGACACAGTCCGATCTGCACCCGTTCACGATCCGCCATGGCCCAGCAAACCAGCAAGCCTCATTCCTTATTATCTAAGAGGAGGTCCCAGTTTAGATCCCTTCATCCTTCGTGTCAGTGTCATCACCGCTATCCCCACTTTTGCTTTGACATTTGGGGACCTTCCTACACCCTAACGGGACCCCCACCCTCTTAGTATTGTGTCCCTGTGACAACTCTGCCCTTCGGCACACCATCTTGGTCATCTACTTCCTTTCGGGTCCCATCTATCGAGTCTGTTCCCATGACTATCCCTCAGGCTCCTTTCATTGCTCCTTCTCAGGACTATGTGCTTCCAAGCACTCAACCGACTGTGGTTGTTTCTGTAGTAGCTTCCCCCCAGTTTGGACAATTGAGTTTCCAGGTTCCTGACACATCCGTTTTTTTTCCAACTCCATCTTCTAGAACTGCAATTGATGATCCCGTGACTGTGCAACTGCAACAAATGTCGGCTCTTGCCTAGCAATTGCAAGGATTAGCACTTGCACTCGAACCTTTTCTAGGTTCGTCCTTTCCGAATCTCGAGTTGCCTTTGCAACCAACCTTAGGACCATAGGTTGCACCCACTGCACTACCCCAATAGCTGTCGCCGTCCCTTGTTTCCCCAGCAATAGCGGCATCGACATTGCCTTTTGCAGCACTACCTCAGCACCCTACACAGCATGCACCTCCCTTATCTGGTGGCCAGCCTTCTCAATTGGCAGGAGAATAGCCAGCCATGAGCATAGTTCTCGGGGCTTTTCCAGTCCAACAGCTCTTGCTCATGCATTCCTCACCTCTTGTAGCACCACCCTTAGCCTTATCCTCACTCGTATACCGGACACAATGTTCACCATGCACGGGTACACTGGCCATCTCGCCATAGCACCAGACTGCGGAATGATGGATCAAGAGGAGCCTTCACGGGCGACCCATGCGGTGTACGCGACACCCGCATCAACTACACAATCCGCAGCTGTAGTAGCTCCAGATACTCTCCGTGTGAGGGTGAATGATTTGGAGCGAACACTCCGACAAGTATAGGGCGGGGATCACTTGTCCTACCAATATTTGGCCCTCTCTTATTTCCCAAAGGAGACTCTCCCTCTGAATTTTCATATTCCACAATTTGAGAAATATAATGGTAGAGGCTGCTCGATCTCACACCTGAAAGCCTATTGCGGAGACCTCACCCAACTTTAGGCTGACAAGAGGCTGCTTATCCGCCTGTTCCAAAAGAGTCTTACGGGGCACGCATTGAAGTGGTTCACTTCCCTCGACATGGCCACCATCAAGACTTTGGACAACCTCACACAAGCATTCCTCGAACAGTATTCCTTTAACCTCGACCTAGTCCTGAAGCGAGAGGACTTGGTAGCAGTTAAGTAGAGGCAGCAAAAAACATTTGGGGAGTATGTCGGACGATGGTGATCTTTGGCTTCACAAGTCAAAGATAGACCTTCCATTGAGGAGTCTATTGAGATCGTGATCCGAGGAGGATAGTCGGTAGTCTAGGCTCTGCTCAATATACAGCCAGTTACCACCTTTTCAACTTTGCTTCGGGCAGGTGCCTGTGTTGAGAATTCTCTACACGATGGTAGTTTTCCAACACACTCTACATTTGCCAACCAGGCCACTTCCTCACATAGTGGCGTTAGCAGCAACAACAACAACAACAACCATAACACCAATCCACCAAAGAGGCAGGATCTCTCCAAGAATATAGTGTCTTACATTAGATCCCCTGTTGCACCAACAAATGTCCATCTGCCTCCTCAGCACCAAGAAGTTTATGCACCCACACACACACGTAGAGCACCTCATGCATCACACATCACCCTCACTACCACTCTAGTATACCCTACCCCAGTGGTTAGGATGCATCCACCATTGGCACATCCACAGCCGAAGCGACATCGTCGTGACAAGCGCCACTGTACCCCTTTAGCGGAGCCATTGAGCATGATGTTCCCTAAAGTTGCATGTGAGGTTGCTTGAGATTCGCCAGCCACCAAGTCCACTCCCTACATGTTACAATACGAACGCATTTTGCAATTTGCATCGAGTCGCAGGCCACTCGATGGACAATTGCCTCACACTGAGGGATGCTATCCAGGACTTGATTGACCCGAAGGTCATTGTGATTAGCACACAGGCAGTAGGCCCATCGCCTACATCAGCAGCTACGCAAGCACCCCCAACACATCCCAACATAGTTAGCCAACTTTTACTACAGCATTCAGCCTCGGGAGCATCAGGTCCGTTGGGAGTTAATTCTGTCTTTCCTCTTCATTCTACCTCATCCTCTATTCGTCCCACTAATCTTATTCATGATGTATCCTCCCCGTTTCCCCACTAGTTGTATCAATCTTTCCTCGGTTTTTCTGAGGAGTCAATTAGCATGATTCGTCCTACTGCTAAGCTGGAGTACACTGTGGCACCACCTATCATATGCCCCCAGCCACATACACCAATTTGTCTCCTAGCTTGGCCACAATCTAGACCTTTCCAATCACCAGTACCCCAGAACCATCAAGTTTCGTATCCACCGGCCATACCAGTGCAACTAGCAACCCGTTCCCTGTTGGTAGTCACCCTCACTCAGGGCACGCATCGTGTTCTATACAATTATGCTACAGAAATGTGTGCAGAGGTAACACGATAGGGTAGGGTATACAGACCTCCAACACCCAAGCCTAGTCCACCAACACCAAACCCCATCCAGTCGCAAACCCAACCATCTAGACCTTCAACACTCGTAGCACCAGTTCCTATCCAGTTATAGGTTCAGCCCCCATAATCACCTGCACCAAGAGTAGCTCCGCCCATTCCCACAAAAATCGACCAACCTTTAGCGGACATAACTGCTCAGCTTAAAAAAGTTAAAGCTGGCATTTCTATTTGGGACATGATCCACACCTCAGCTGAGCACAGGGAAGCCTTCATTAGGGTCTTCCAGGCTGTCGCCCTTGAACCTATGGTGGGTATGATAGTGGTGCCACAAGTGATGTCCTTTTCAAGCCAGGAATTGCCACCATTGGGAACTAATCATAATTCCCCCTTATTCATCACCGTGCAATACAGAAGCTCCCACATCCCTCTCACGTAGGTAGACAACCGAGTAGGTTTAAATGTCTAGCCCTTGCGTATGGCAAGTGCTATTGGATTCAAGTCTGAAGACATAATATCAGCTGTAAAAGGGATGATAGCCTTCGATAATATGCACCATGATGCAATCGGGATCCTAGTCATTCCTTTGATCATCGGTCCAACCCACTTCGACGTAGAATTCTATGTCATTGACATCGAACCTTCTTTTAATCTCTTGCTTGGACGCCCTTGGCATCACAAGCATCTGGTCATTCCCTCAACTCTCCATCGCATGATCAAGTTTTGTTGGGACGATAACGTTGTTGTTGTCATGATGGAAGATTTGGAGAAGGCTGAAGTCGTCTCTGTTGTAGCTTCACAAATTGTCCAGTTGGATCCCAAACCCTTTGATATTCTGTATCATGTCAACCGATTTGAGCTGGTTAATTTCATTCCCACTCTTGAGCATGTCAGCCATATGGCCAATCGCAACAACCCCCATTTAATGGTCGATAACTTGTGTCGCAAGTGGGGATATGAGAAAGGAACCCCCTTGGGCGATACGACCAACGAATCGTCGAGCCAATCAAGGCAGAGGAGTGGAAAGAGCGTGAAGGATTAGGATATGAGCATCAGTTCTAGTGGAAGAGATCCTGCACTCTTGTAAGTCTCCAAGGATGATCATTCCCCACGATTTGACTAACTTCACCAGTGCAGGCATCTTGGATCCGAACCAAAGTCCCATCACAGTCTCAGTGTCATAGTTAGCAGCAATTTGAATTTGTCCAGAAGAGTCTTATCTAGAGAAGGATCAGTCAAAGGTAGAGCAGGGTATTGAGCAGATTTGTCAGTAGTTCTTGAATTGTGTAGTGTTGTTAGAGTCAAAACAATTAGCAATGTCTCAGGCAGCAGCAATACAAGATCCAGTTCAGAAGGTAGACATAGGGAATGGCTTGATAGATGACACAGTTGGAGACTTTGATATTTTGTTTCAGGAATAGTTGGAAGTGCTCGTAGAGGATCTAACAAAGCATAATCGAGTAAAGAAAGGAAAGGAAGTTGCTTCACCATCCTAGTGAGAATCACTAGTACCACCACGGGACCAAGTTTCGATCATGGTCCTTTAGTCAGAAAAAGAGTGTGCTAGACCAACAGAGTTAATGTCTGTTAGTCGGGAGGTGAGTCTAGCTGGTATTGGAAACTTAAGCCTCACCTTATTGGTGAGAAGCAAAAAAAAAGATCCTGAGCTAGGCTAAGGGAGCAGTACAGGTGACAGCAATCTTATCAGTCAGTAATAGGACAACCGCCGGCATGCAACACAAAAATCCCTGAAAATACAAAAAAACTAGAAAATCCCAAAAAAATCAAAAAATGTAAATAGAGATGGACCAGCCCTAGAAGCAGGAAGCCTAAAATCCTCAATTGGCCCAAACAGGCATATTGAAGAAGAGGTCATAGAGTGCAACTACAGGAATACAAAAAACACTGTGACTGTCACAAAGCGCCATTAGGGGACAAAGTTAGAAGAAATCCTCTCGGTCTATATTACAGATCTAACCTTTGAGTAAGAAAGGCTATCTAAGATCATTGCATATGGAGAGGAAGATGATGTTATCAAGGTGGATGGTACAAATGCTGAGAATGATGAAAGTGCGCCCTCGCAAATTCAGCCACATGACAATGACCCAAAGGGCCCTAACTTACATGTGAAGGAAGAGACAGAGCTTGTTAGCATCGGCACGACAGAAGACGTCAAAGAAACACACATCGGTACTAAATTATCACTAGAAGCAAAGCCAGAATTTATAGCCTTCCTAAAAGAATATGTAGATGTTTTTGTATGGAGCTACGATGACATGGTTGGCCTAGATGTAGAGGTGGTGGTACACACATTACCACTATGACCAATTTCAAAGCTAGTCAAGCAAAAACTTCATAGATGGTGACCTCAATGGTTGTTGAAACTCAAAGAAGAAATTATCAAACAACATAAAGTCAACTTCCTCAAGGTCGTCCTATATCTTTAGTGGCTCGCAAATGTGGTACCAGTGCCAATGAAAGACAGGTGGGTTCGCATGTGCATAGACTAATGAGATCTCAACAAGGCAAGCCTCAAGGATGACTTCCTGCTCCCCCACATTGATATTCTGGTTGATAATACAGTAGGGCATAAAATGTTATCATTTATGGACGGATTCTCAGGATACAACCAGAAAAGAATGGCAGAAGAGGACATGGAGAAGACATCTTTCATCACCCCTTGGGAAGTCTTCTGTTACAGGGTAATGCCATTTGGGCTAAAGAATGCAAATGCAACATATCAGAGGGCCATGACAGCGTTATTCCACGATCTCAAGCATCGAGAAGTTAAAGTGTACGTGGATGACATGATTGCCAAGTCTAAAGAGCCCGAAGATCATCTCTCCTGCATAAGAAAGTTGTTTGATTGCCTAAGGAAGTATAAGCTCCACCTCAACCCCAACAAATGTGTATTAGGGGTGTCCTCTGGAATGCTCCTTAGTAACATTATAGCCAGAGAGGAATAGAGGTGGATCCTCACAAAGCTAGAGCCATTATCGACATGCCTCCCCCTGCCACTAAAAAGGAAGTCCACGGATTATTGGGGTGATTATAGTATATCAGTCATTTCATAGCACAACTGACACCCATATGTGAGCCGATGTTCAAACTTTTGAGGAAAACTGAGCAAACACACTAGAATGACGAATGCCAAGCAGCCATCAACAAGATAAAATAGCTTCTAGCACAACCTCTAGTGTTAGTTCCTTCCATGCCAGGACAACCCCTATTATTATATCTCTCAACTACACAGCATTCCATGGGCGTGGTCCTAGTCAGCATGATGAATCAGGGTGTAAGGAGAGGGCCATATACTACCTCAGCAAGAAGTTCAATGACTACGAAGCCAAATACAGCACCAGAGAAAAAGTTTGCTTATACTTGGTGTGGGCCACTCAGCGCCTCAGGCATTACATGATGGCATATCCAGTCCTACTATTATGTCGCCACGATCCTATCAAGTACTTGTTTCAGAAGCCAGCCATAGTAGGTAGTTGTGTCAAGTGGCAGGTTATGTTGTCACAATATGACATTACCTTTGTGACACAAAATTCAATGAAAGGACAGGCGATGGCGGATCATTTGGCCGAATTACCTTTGCTAGAGTATCAACCGCTGCAAACACAATTTCTAGATGAAGACATCCTATTTGCAATGGGTGATATAGAGTCAGAAAACCGTCATGGTAAGAACCAATGGTGTCTATACTTTGATGGCACAGTCAATAAAAGGGGAAGGAGTATTGATGTAGTCTTAGCAATGCCGTAGGGATAGCTAATTCCTTTTGTGAGGAAACTGACATTTGAATGCACCAACAATGGAGCTGAATATGAGGCATGCATCCTAGGATTACAGGTGGCACTAGAACACGGTGTCCGAGAGCTTCAAGTATATAGGGATGCACTACAGGTTATTTCACAAATCAATGGTGATTGGAAAACCTAAGACCAGAAGCTTGTGTTATATCATGAATGCTTGCTAAAGCTTGTGTTCAGATTGATGTCTCTTTCATGAAGTGGGCCAATAATGTGTATGTAGATGCATTAGCAACCCTGGCATCATGACTATCTCTACTAGAGGCCTAGACAATAGATATCTCGATGACTTGCGTAGAGCGGCCGTCACATTGTATGCACATCCAAGAAGCGAAATTGATAGTAGAATTGCCCTGGTATCATGATATCAAAGTCTTCCTAGAATCTGGTGAATTCCCAGCCAGTATCTCCGCAACAAATAGGAAGACCTTAACACGACTGGCGTCTAAATACGTACTTGGAGCAAGACACCTATACAGAAGCTCCTACAACCAGATGCTCCTTAGATGTGTAGATAAGAAAGAGACAGATATATTGATGCTAAAGGTTCATGCAGGCACATGTTGTCCACACATGAATGGAGTGCTTTTGTCCAAAAAAATTACGTTGCAGGGTTATTTCTAGTCTTCCATGGAAACGGACTGTTATCGATTTGTGTGGAAATTCCACAGTTGCTAGGTACATGGTAACTTCATACATGCTCTCCTGCAACAGCTACATAGCATGTCGTTGCCTTGGCCTTTTTCTACATAGGGAATTGATGTTATCGGGGCAATACACCCAACGGCATCTAACGGGCACTGGTATCTTTTCGTGGCCATCGGTTACTTTACAAAGTGGGTCGATGTGGCATCGTATAAAACAGTTACACCAGTAGTTATGGAAAAAATCATTAAGAATAATATCACTAATAGATATGGAGTTCCACATGCAATCATATCGGATAATGGAACGAACTTCATAGCAAGGAGAGTTGAAGACTATCTTCAAAGTAACAAAATTAAACACCATAGATCCTCTCCATATCGGCCGCAAATGAATGGTGCCATCGAATTAGCTAATAAAAACCTGATCAAGATTTTAAAGAAGATGGTTGAGACTCATAGGGACTGGCATAAGAGGCTCCCCTATGCATCATGGGTTTACAGGACATCAGTCTAAACATCAACAGGAGCAACACCATAATCACTTGTTTATGACATGGAAGCAGTCCCCCCTTTCGAAGTGGAAATAACGTCACTAAGAATCTTGAAAGAAGCTGAACTTGATGAGGCAGAGTGGGTCCAAGATCGTTGTGTTCAGCTAGACTTGATTGACGAACACAAATTACAAGGCCTGCACCATGCCTAGTGCTACAAAAAGTGAATGGCTCGAGTATATCAAAAGAAAGTTCAACCTAGAAATTTTGTGCTAGTTGACTTGGTTTTGCGCGCCATTCACCTCCCTGATGCTCGAGAGAAGTTCAGGCCCAATTGGCGTGGACCATTCATATGAAAGAAGCCTTGTCTGGAGGCATAGTCATTCTTGAAGATATGGATCGTGGGGAGCAGTCAGAGCCCGTCAACGCCTCCTACCTGAAAAAATACTACCAGTGATCATCAGCCTCTCCCGACCCTTGCAAAGCATAACATTACGGTTCATGCATCTCTATGTTTTTTGCTTCAGCAATTTTGTGTTTCAGGTTATTACATTCACACATCACGCATGTTGTATCATATGCATTGTACCTTCTTTTCTTTTCCATTGTAAGCATAATAGGAAACATTGGTATAATCACTGCCTAATAAGTAAAATTGGAAGGCCAGCCTGCTTAGGGCGAGTTTTGATCCTCCTCATGTGTTACTACCTATGTGACCGCTGAAGTGAGGAAGCAACTATTTGAGGGGAATTGGACGAAATGTATAAATTCCCAAGGGGCTTATACTTCAAGTGGGAGATAAAATGTTAGTATGAGAGTGAGAGGGCAAGCAAAGGAAGAAAAAAAAAATCAGAGCACAAAAGAAACAAGAAGATAGAAGCTAGAGACAAAAGTGAGCTCCAATGAGATAAGCATGGGGGACAACTCTATCCCTATAACTCATCTTGGAGAGGGGTATACACCTACTTAGCCAACATTTACAAAGGGGACTAGCCACCCATTAGGTTAAAATTGGGAATTAGAGAGCCACCTCCCAGCCTAGGTGTTCATTATCTCCAAGTAGGGATAGCGTAAGTCAGCATGCCTTTGAGGGAGTAAATGGAACATAAATAATGGAAATGAGAAAGTGTAGGACCCTAGGAGTTTGACACAGAGCCCATTTTATCCCAAAAGTCTATGTGATTGAGTGAGAGCCACCAATAAACCTAGGGATCTAGGTAGGGTCACATGAGTTGAGGACATTTTAGTTCATTGTAGCAGGCAATAAAGGCTTCCTCGTCGTTGTGAGCAATAATATCTTCTATAAACCATGCATAAATTTTGCTTCCATCGTATAAATCATTTGACATTCAGCATTGTAGATGGCATCACCTTTGCATTTTGCAGCACTTTGCAAGGCGTTTGCCTATGGTCCAACCAGGGGCATGCTAGCTGCCTTTTGAGTTGGAATATTGGCAAAAAGGGAGCTTCAACTTGGGATATGTAAGGTACTCTTTGGATGGAAATAGGTCTTTGGCTAGGGGCATGTCAATTGCCTTTCTAAGTCAAGAGGATCACTAGGACAGTGTTACTGTTAGGAGCATGCAGTCCAGCACAAACTACATGTTGCAAAAGCATAGTTTGAATTCATTGGCAAGACAGGCCAAATCAAGTACAAGAATGGTACATTGTAACGCAAGTCTGTCCCTTTATTACATCTCATCAATTGTACCAAAAATTGCTCACTTGGTATAAAACACAAGGTAAATTGCTCGAATCATTGTCAATTGATTATTGCCCTTTTTGAGTTGCCAGCTCTAGCAGATGAAGTGCCACTAGGAGGAATCTCACTTATAGGCCATGTTTCTTGAATTTTGGCCTCGTATTTTGCCGTGCAACCCGAACCTTCAGTAATGGCATGACAAGAAGATTCAATGCTGCAACAACAACCATCAGCAATTTGTCATATCAAGCTAATTTACGATG
Source organism: Posidonia australis (assembly GCA_024699735.1). NCBI lineage: Eukaryota > Viridiplantae > Streptophyta > Magnoliopsida > Alismatales > Posidoniaceae > Posidonia > Posidonia australis. The sequence continues at coordinate 17,101 of JAMKQA010253329.1, forward strand.
AGGCCACTTAAATTTTGGAAAATTACGAATAAGTCCTAACTTTCTGCAAAACTCGCAAACAATGCCAAATGAGATTGAAACCTCAGCAAGGTTCCTTCTAGGATATTTCACACGCATCTCAACAAGAATAAAGGTTTTCGTGCCATAGAGCCAACAACAAGCATAATTACCTTTTTGCCCTCCAAAGCGCAACTAAAGCCTACTTCCTTCCTAAGGGATAATCTAGGGATTATCACTTTTCCTTTTGGATTCTCATTCCAGGCGGATGAGGTCCTACTATCCATTCCATTTTCTTAGATTTTTGCGGGTACGAAATCCTTTCACTTGACTTTGACCGGCTGGTCAAAGTCGACCTTTGACTAGGTGATCGAGGTCCTATCCTTTCCTTTCTCTTAGATTTTTGCAGGCGTGAAATCCCTTCGCTTGACTTTGACTGGGTGGTCAAAGTTGACCTTTGATTGAGTGGTCGAGGTCCTATCCTTTTCTTGGATTTTCACAAATGTGAAATGCTTTACTTTACTTTGACCAAGTGTAAACACCCCGATTTTGAGGTGATTCATTGATAAGGCTCCGATAGTGGCTTTGGATATGGCTGACCCTTGAACTAATCCCTGAACCCGTAGCAAGCCTGTAGCCCAATCTAAAAACCAGGCCAATAGGGGAGAGCACCAACCTAGCACACCTACCTAGCACATCAACCTAGCACACCTAGCTAGCACACCAACCCAGCACACCAACCTAGCACATCAACCTAACGCACTTCCCTAGCATACATAGGTGGCGCACTTAGCCAGCGCACATTCTTGGCGCACAACGCTGCACAGGCTGCGACTACTGGCTTTCCACCTTCCTTGGCTGTTACTTCCAGCAGCGAATGTGCTGTGGAATATTTCAGGCTCTTCGTCTACGAGCAATCCAGAGTAGAAATCCCTGCACCTAGCCATTTTCTACTCTAAAGCCCGACCTTTGCACGAGCTTCTCCACCAGTCCAGCAGCTTATTGTCGTTCCGTGGAGCACCTCCTTGCATCCCAGAGCCTTCCAAAGCAACAAGGACCTTCTTATCTCTGATATTACAAGAAGGAACACATCATGAGGTAGGTATTCTACCTCCATTGTTACTTTTCTTAATGCCATTTCAGAACTGAATAAAACATGATAAAAACATTACGTAATATCTGTTTATATTCCGTGCTTTTGTAGTTTCCATGATATCATGCTTGTCATTCTATGCAAATGATCTCCATGCTAATCCATGCTTGCACTTCTAGCATGTAATCAACATGAGCAATTGTTTCCATGTTTAATATTTTTACCATGCACCATGTATGCTCTTGCACGTAGAAGCATGCACGTTTGATCATTATTTACACATGTTTTGATTCATTTTATCCAGATCATGCTTGTTCTTGAGTATTTTACACATTTTATGTATGAACCCACCAACTTGCCTTGGTTTCAAATGCTTTGTTTTTATGGTGATTCTTGACCTTATACGTTCGCAGCACGTTTCCAGTTATTATCATCGCATGATCCCTTTTAACACTTGCATGAATCCCCCTTGTATCTCTACTGGGTGGGTTCTGGATCAGGTCATAGTCTGATCCAGAATCCCTGGGGCACACATCCCCGTCGCACCTAACCTGTGCACTCAGCAGGCGCGCCAGACTGGTCAGAGATCAGTGCACTTGCATTAGCATCATACTTGCATGGCTTTATCGCAGAGTTTTGAGCTTGTTTCTTTCTGATTGATTCTCTGGTTTGCCAAGATGCCACCAGCATGTTTTCAGCTTTCAATCAAACTGTTTTCCATTTTCTTTTTCTGCTTTGTGATTCAGCTCTAGGCTGAATCTGGTAGACCAATTGCACCTTACTCCCTTGTGAGAATCATGTGTATCAGTCCATGATCCAGAGGCTTGGCTAGATCATTGCTTCCTGCATCTAGTTCACATAGATGAGATCTTATGTGAGGCTTCAGGCCCTTGAGCTCAAGGTCATCGCATTGCATTTACATTTTTAATCTTTTAAAGCTTGTTTTCCAAATTTCTCCAGAATGATTCTTATTGCATGCTTTTCCAAAGTGCATCCTCTGATGTTTTGCTTTGCTTTGCTTTCTGTTTTGCCTCTCCATACATTACTGGCCCACCTAGATGCATATAGGTGGCGCTCCAGACTAACGCACCAGTTTGGCACACCGAACAGGCACAGAGTCCTGTTTCCAATAGCACACAGCATGTTTTTCATCTGTTTTGCCTGCTTTCTCGACCCGATTTTCTTCTGCGTTTTCATCTGGTTTTCTTCCGTGATGCATTAGGAAGGCACATCTCTATTTTTAGCAGTTTTCCTGCATCTTAGCTTGCATTTAGGCATATAGTAAGCAAGGATGATAAATCACTCAAAATATTAGATCCCTGATCTTATTATGCAATACTCTTGCATCAACTCTTGGCCCGGCACATGAGCGATATTTCTGAGCATTAGGACACCCCCTACACATCATGCACCTATACTCTAGACACCACTCATTAGCATGGCATGGCATATCGCCCTCGGGCGTACAGCAAAAGGCTAAAAAGCCGACATTTCAATTGCAAAAGAGAAATCATTGGAAGACTGATTCGTCGGGCGTGCGAGGGTGACTAACACCTTCCTTGCACGTAACAGGGATCCTTACCCGCATTTCTAGTTCACGCAGCCCATTTTTATTTGTTTGCATGATTTTTCATGTCTTTATGGTTTTCCTTGTCTTCCATAATAGACTAGGTGGCGACTCCTGCATCTTTGCATTTTTTCCCCTTTTCTTTTTGCCGTGGCTTTGCCGCTTCTTTGGCACACATACCAC
>JAMKQA010253330.1:0-18465 GCA_024699735.1 Posidonia australis
GGAGGGATTAGAAGTAAAGAAATTTTGATTTGCTGGCACAGCTGTTGCGTGGAGACCGGGGCACCGGGTAGAAGACCGGAGTTTGGAGAGCAGAAGACTAGAGTGTGGAGAGCAGAAGACCGGGCAGAATCCACAGGGGCACCGGGCAGAAGACCGGAGTCTGGAGAGCAGAAGACCGAGCAGAATCCACAGGTAGAGCAAGAACTTGAGAGAGTTGTAGAGAAAACTTGAGAATTTCGTAGAGGAGAATTGAGAGAGTTGTGGAAAAAATGAAAGGTATAGGAGAGTATATATAGGTAAAAATTAGGAATTTAAAAAAAAAAAAAATCCCGTTGCTATAGTAGCAACGGCTACTAGCCGTTGCTACAGCCCGGCCCGGCCTCCTGGGGCGGGCCGGACTGGGCCTACCCGACGGGCCGCTTTTTGCCGGCCCGGGCCGGGCCGAACGGCCCTGGGCCGATCCGGCCCGTTTTCCATGTCTACCCTGAATTAACCATCTTGTGGAAGTTAGCTAATGTTAACAATGTTGATGTATGTATCACCTCTTATCCCATGCCATTAGAATTTCCCACTTCCCATCACAAGTTCCTAGCTTTAACTCAAATTTCAATGTAGGCAACATATAGAAAATTCAGAAATTAGCATATCTAATTTGTTTGGATATACACAACAAAACCGAAACCGAAGCCATAATTACTTATTGAAGTAGAAGCAATAGAGATAACAATGTTTACACAATGTCCTTTTTGCCGCTAGTAATCCAACATGTTGAAAGCCAACTGATTGTTTCCAACTTATCACGTAGGTTTGATATAATGAGGATTAGAATAATAACCACCATGAAAGGATAACTGAACCACCATTGATTATAGTAAATATCACCATTAGTGTTCTGTATTACAGTGTTTACAAAGGAAATAGAATATGTTGAGAAGAAGTTATTTGTATGTATAGAAAAGATCAAAAAAAGTATGTAATATAGTCATTCATTAAAATTGTCAAATATTAGTAATGGAAGCAAAGAATATCATAGATAAGGCAAATAGTTAGTTACAACTGTCAACATGTGCTTCAACACACAATCCATTCCACATGAAAGCAAATCCATGTCAAAAACAAAACCACAAACAAACGAGAAATCCAAGATCCAATCTGAAATAAAACAGATATGTAGCACACAAATCAGAGAAAATCCTGTGAATTCTAAATTCTAATTAATGCTTGACTTCTCCTGTTGTTGAAAAGTTTTTTGTTTATATTTATTATATTCTTATATGCTTGTTTTACAAGAAAATACACAGAATTTGTCCAAGGGCTGGACGTCGAAATCCCATAGATTTCCTTCTCCCTGCTAACATACCAAGAATCTTTAACTTATTCATACGTTGATGTATGAATATGACAGTGAAGCAGTCAAATCCATGAAGGTATTGTCACACTGGCATCTGTGTTCAGAGTAGGCAACCAATTATCACAACAAAATTAAAGGGCCACAAATAACAAACTTTAGCTAGTTTATATTTGTTTTAAATCTATTCTTCGGCTAGTTAGACTTAAATCCCATCTGATTCGACATTTACACAAGTGGAATCAATTCATACAAACTTACCAATATCACCTCATAAATCAAGGAGGCTAGGAGAGTGCAAATCACCATTATCAGTAATTCTTTTTATAGAGCCTGACAGCTTTAATTAGCATATAAGGTAGAATATTTGATCAGAATGGGAAGAAACATAAAAACCTTAACCCCGCGGAAATAGAGCAAAAGCAGCCCATGTGTAACATGAAGTTACCTGCTCAAAAGAAATGGAAGAAAAGAAAAGAACTCAAGCTTTGTGTGTATATGTCAATATGCCCACATATAGAGATACAATAGTACAATAGACTTGGTTATCAATTCACCATTACCAATATTAATAGGTACAAATCATTATTCCAATCATCTTCGATACCCACTGAGAGCACCCTCTGTAAGCTCTTATTGTCTATATGTGAATGCCATGTATAGGTTTGTCTGTTGGCCTTGGTTATTTTGAGATGCTCCAGAAACATTGTCTTTCAGCATGTATACTCGGTCAGTCAGCAAATATTAGAGAAATCAAAATTTGTGCCAACAATCAAACCAACGTTGGTGATGTAAAAAAATGCACCAAATAGAAATAAATAACAATGCTTAAGAGACATTCACAAATAAGGAATGTAGCATGAAAATCACTGTGTGCAATAGGAAGGTGCTGTAACAAGAACACACACACATATCTATATATATAAAGAGTTAATACTAGGTAAGGTCCATCATTACTTTTAGATAATGAAGTCCTTGATCTTATTTGTCTATCATAAAGATCATCTATGATTTAATTTTGATCAAAATCACAAACTATTTTTAAAACCACCAAAATTTTTTACTTTAAAATTTAAAATTCAAAATCTCACCCACCTTCATTATTAAAACCTCTCCACCACTCCTCCCTCGTCCCATCCCCACCACTGCTCGCTGCCACTAGCCCCTTACGCCTTGCCGTCGTCATGTCCTCCCCTCCCGCTTGTATGATGCCTCCCCATTGTCCGCTCCAGCATCCTCTCCTTCCGTTGATCCCATCACTAGATCCAGATCCTGACCCTAGATCCTATTGCCTTATCTCGTCGTTCGATGCGAGCCCATCGATCACTTGTTCGATCTTGCATAGCATTGTCCTCCTCCCGTCGCTAATCTCACGAAACATGACAGAAAGATTCTGTATACCAAGAAACTCTCATATAATGCATGGTCCCCCCCTCCCCATCCCCATTGTCCGCTCCAACATCCTCTCCTTCCCTTGATCCCATCACTAGATCCAGATCCTAACCCTAGATCCTGTTGCCTTATCTCGTCGCTCGATTCGAGCCCGTCGATCTCCCATCGATCACTCGTTCGATCTTGCATAGCATTGTCCTCCTCCCGCCGCCAATCTCACGAAACATGAGAGAAAGATTCTGTATACCAAGAAACTCTCATCTAATGCATAGTATAAGGGTGAGGAGAAGCAATTCATTGCAGAGGAGATCTCCTCCATGGTCCTCACGAAGATGCATGAGATTGCAGAGGCCTACCTAGGCACCATAGTGACGAATGTTGTCATTACTGCGCCCGTCTACTTCAAGCAACGACAGGTGACGAATTGCGTCGCTCGACCGCTTTTCCTAGTGACGAATGCCATTGTCACTGTGCCCACCTACTTCAACCAATGTCAGGCGACGAATTGCACCTGCAGAGGAGGAACTGAGATTCTTTTTTTCTTTTTTACATTTTGTTTCCCTCAACTATTGTGGGAAGTGGAAGAAAGGAACAAAGGAATATTCAATTTTTTTTTACAACGATACACTTCAAAAATAGTGATATTGAAATAGTAAAGATCTTAAATATTGAAATGCGAACAAGAAAAAATAGAAACATTAAAATAAAAACAAGTATAAAATTAATAATGAAACTAAAACAGGAAAAAAATAGTAACACTAAAACAAAAACAATGAAATGTGAAAATGAAATAAAAACTCAAATTAAAAAACTAAAACGTTACGAATAAAAAAAAAATCAGATATTACCATATAAAAAAAGATATTAAATTGTAACAATATATTAATGTAATTCAATTAATATATATTGTCATATAAAAAAGGATATTAAATTGTAACAATATATTAATGTGATTCAATTAACATGAAAATCTATTCAAAAATGAAATTAGAGGGAAAATGAAAATTTACAAAACCACCATTATAACATAAGTGGTTTTACTAATTTAAAAACTAGATTTAATCTTAATCATGGGATGTGTTGTTAATGGTAGATGATGAAGGACCTTATCTAACAAAAGTAAGGACAGACCTTATCTGATAATTTGCCTATATATATATATATAGTATAATATACTTATATGGTTAGTTAATATATAAGATAATCTACTATGTGTTAAAGTTTTATCGTAATTTGAGTTATATTCATTGTTAAATTTTAATCTAAAATTTAATAGTTAAAATTTATCAAAATATGTTGAAATTTAGACCTTTAAATCAATGGTTAATAGTTGTTTGATTTAAATAAAAATTTTACCGTATATTTATAGATATCTAATAAATACATCTATATGATTATTTTTTTCTCTCATGTATTTATTTTAAAAAAGGGACCATTTTTCCTGTTGGTGCCTATTGGAAAAATTCTTGTAGGTGCCTTAAGTGGGAGAGAAATAGAATCATTGGATGCAACTAACGGTCCAGATTAGTTCATGTGCCCTAATTGATATTCCTTCTTTTTAATCTCTTCTCTCAATGTGGGAAGATCACAACGACGATGATGGTGGGGAGGCGACGGTGGGGAAGGGTGTGGCCAAAGGTAGTAGCAACAAAAGAGCTGTACTGTGGTATACAAGAGGACCCCATGTGGTACACTAGTGGTCGACGGAGTTGAGGAGACAATGACAGAAGGAAGAGGAGGAGAGGGGAGGTGAGGGCATGGCTAGGACAGCAGCGACGAAGGAGCCATGTGGTACACAGGAGAGACTAGTGGTCGACAATGGCAGCAGAAGGAAGAGGAGTGAGGTGGTGGGGGAAGGCAAAAGGAAGAGGAGGAGGAGGCATTACATGGGGAGGTGGTGGGAGGAAGGGGAGGAGGCTATACGGGAAGAGGAAGAGGAGGAGGCCGCAGGGGTGGTGGGGACGCGATGGCAGTGGTGGGAAGAGAAGGACAAGGTGGAGAGAGGTGATTGACGTCATGTGGGAGTGAGAGACAATGAAAGACTAGAGAAGGTGGATTAAGATTTTTTAATGTAATCTACACCGTTGGCGAAATCCAACGATTGTAAAGTAGTTTGTTTTAAGGCATCTATAGGAAAAAGCCTACAGGTGCGTATGGATACAAGATTTTTCTAGAGGCAAACACGTTTACGCGTTTGTCGCTTCACTTGTGTCCCTTTGGTTGAATTCGACTTCTCCATTCGATGGATGTTGAAGTCGATGTGATCGTCATTTTGGATTCGTTATCGTTGACCCTCAAGACATCTTAGGAGATATATAATGTATGTGCAGATTCAACTACCTTAGAACAATGTCAATGTTGCCTAAAGGTGCTCGTACTAGTAAGTTATTCTTCTACTTCTTTTCCTTGCAAAATAAAAAACAAAGATTCATGGATTAGTATAATGTAGTAAGTAGTTCAACAAAAAAAGTTACAAATATGAAATAAAAAGGCAAATACTTACTTAAGGAGTTTTATACACTTAGTTGCAACTAAATATAAATGCCTAGCAACAAATGTAATGAAATGCAATAAGTAAACACTAAAAGAGAACCTCCTTTGAATTTATGCGACGTACGCACAAAATATGAGATAATGATGTGGTCGAAGAAGATAGGAAACTTAAACCCTCTTTCACAAATCCCTCACTTTAAATTCCTCTCTTCGAACATTCCTCATAATTTTTGATCTCTCTGTCTATGTGTCCCCCTCCCAAAGGTTGGGGTACCCATGTATATGTGAGGGCATGGATGAGTCAAGAAATGACAACATACCTAAAATTGGTAAGGTTATCTAATTACAATGGAGATTTTTCAAATCTGGAGTATAAGATGCAATAATTGCCGCGTTTAACATAAAATGCAGGGATCACAACATTATACACACTTAGACGCTCAACTACAATTAATGAGGGAATATTCCCCATTAAAAGGATAATAAAGCATGTTCAAAGTTAGATTAATGTCACGCATGATCAAAGGAATTTTCCTTAAATGGAAATAATTCGAATTCAAATTATTCCCAAAAAAAGAAATAATATACAAGGATCCAACTGTCAAGTGTAAGACGTAGAAAATTCAATGTCTAATTTAAGACACATGAAATCTAACGTCTAACACACTTAGACTTAAAACTTGCTAAATTTGAGGTATCAAGTTAAATGTGGTAAAACAAGTCATTTAATAGATTAATAAAGATCTCTAGATGGGACATGTGGACCCATTTCAAATAATTGATAATTTATTTTGAATAAAGAAAGAATAGCTTGACTAGATTTGAACCGGAGATATAGTGCGCTAAGTTTCTAATGTTCAACATAAAATGCTAAGATTTTACCGTTGAATGTTGGATCTCACGTATCTAATAATCTAGATTAGCAAATGAACATTAAAAGAGTGTTTGGGCTGAGAGACAAGCCTTTAAGGTTGAATGGAGCATGTTATTGTGTAATGTAACTTAATAACAATAGGGAAGTACTAAAACGAGATATCTACAATGTTAATAGGTAGACATGTAAAAAGGACTAGCCCGGGTCGACTTGGCCCGCAACAAGGAGGGCCCAAAAGGACCTGGGTTGAGCCTTCGTGTCCAGGACCTCTGGGCTAGGTTGCGTTGGGCCCTTTCAAGGAGGGTCAGGTCCTTTGGCCCTTTCAAGGAGGGACGAGCTAGGTTGGGTCCTTTGGTCCTTTTGTTTGTGTATGTTAGAATTTATTAATAAAAAGTATGGATAAAGTTTAATTTTTTTTAAAATTTTTTTTATTAATTTTTTAATAATTAAAAATACAAAAAAATAAAAAATTTATTTAGATAAAGTTTTACAAGTTATAACAAAATATAATTACAAAATTAATAGAGATTCATTCTGCATTTGTTGAAGAAGTCATATCATCTTCTTCTCCTGATACGTTATTCAACTTCAAATTTTAAATTCTATTCGCAACATCATACTAATCTTTTAGACAAATTGAAGTTTTCATTGATTTCTTTGATAATTTACATCTTCTATTGCTTAAGACTTTTTTACCTGCAAAAATGTGGACTCCGATGCAACAATAGATGTTGGAATTATTAGTAAATTTTTTTGTTATATGTAAAAACATAGAATACCTATATGAATTAGTAGACCCCCAATTTAATACATTTAATGTAATATTTTCATCAAAATCAAAATCGCATTCTAAATAAGTTTCTAATTCATTATAAATTGTTAATTTAGAATATTTATCTTTTTTTCTTTTTATTTTACCTGACACTGTAAAATCATTATCGTTATCTTTTATTATAGAAAGAGAATGAGAAGCAATTATAGAACTACTATTACTATTAAATTGATTAATATAATAGTTAAATAATTTATACGAATTGTTTTTAACTTCAGAATTAAATTTGTTTACTTAGTCAAGTTTATTCATATTAATAAAAATTTCATCAATCATTACCATACAAGTGACTAATTTATACCTAGAATCCATCATTATTGCTAAACAATACCACATTTGAGGTTTATTCTAATAAGAATTATATTTTTATTTCATTTTTGCAATTATATGTTGAAAACATGAAACATATCTATATGATACAAAACTGTAGTGATTTTAAAAATATTAGGTAAAAGACGAGAATTAATAGGGTAATATTATCTAAACAAGTCCTTATTAATAGTCGTCAGGAATTTCCAATTGTTGGGTTTGGCTCGAGTTGTTTGCGCCCAACCCCGTAGTCTAGCCCATCCTGTTTGGGAAAGGAGGGCTAGGCAGTCAATGAGTCGAGCTATGCCTAGGTTCTTTTTGGGTTGGTTCTTTTACACCTCTACTAACAGGCACATTTTCGCATGTTAAAAGATAAGGTGCCTATAATCATGTTGGCTGAAGGCACCAACAAGAATTTTATCCCCTTTTTTATGTTAAGGCTCCATTTGGTTGGGGTTATGGGCCTCTAGATTATTCCATGTATCTTGATAATGACCAATATTCCAACCAAACGAGTTTGACAGTGACTAATTATACACGTTATCCAAGACTCTGTTGATTTAAAATTGTTGACATGATCAATCAGATGGTGCGATTTGGTAGAATCTGATGGATTATGTAGATACATTTACCTTCTTACTCTTAAAGCGATATGAATTTACGTGATTTATCTAACAAAAATTATCATGAATGTCATCAATTTACTTAACGAAAATGATCATGAATTTATGTTGTGAAGGAAAACATGATCTATAGGAAAATATATCATATTAAGGTCCTGTTTGGTAAAGATTTTAGACTTGCAGATAGTCTTAGAGTTTTGATATGACCATTAGCTAAATCAAACACCCATTGAAATAACAGATTCTGCACATTAGCTAAGAGAAAACTAATTATATGAGAATACTTTGTTTGAGAATCAAACTTTAATTTGATTACAAGAGAAGTTAATTTTTGCACCAAATAGATTTTACATCTATAATCTTACAACTATTTCACATTAACTTAAATCAAGATTCTACATGTAAAATCTATTCCAAAATTTTTACCAAATGATGCCTAAGATGAGTTCTTTGTATTAGTATAAATGCATTATATTACAAGTGTATTTTAGTATTATTATACTATTTACATGTAAATCACTGTAATCACCTGATGAAAGAATTTTGTGATCATTCAAATTAAATTTAAATTTATAAGGATAAATATGTCAATTATTTTATCTCAACTTGAATACATAAATTCAAAATTTTACATCCAAATTTGTATCCAAACAATACCTAAGAAAGAGAAGGGCAAAAAAATCCAAACCGTACATAGTCGAATACATACCGTATTGGATCACAACAAGACATCCTTTTCGACCAGACCCGACCCAGCTCGACAGAAACCTTCTCGGACGCCACGGAGAGTCCGTGGGTCTTCCTTGTTCGTGACGTTCTATCGCTCCTCCGATCCCCACCAGTCCACCACTCTCATCCGCAATGCCACCGCCCATGTTCGGCAACATCTCTATCTCCGTCTCCGATGACGAATACGACGACCTCACGGGAAGGATGCGCGTCCGGGTTCGCCGGAAAAGGAGGAAGCCGCTGGGAAGGGGCGAGCTCTGGCGCTGCATCCGGAGGAAGGTGATGCGGTGGTGGATGCTCCTCCTCTTCCTCCCCGCGGTCGGCTTCCTCCTCCTGGAGTCGTCCAGGATGCCTCGGAAGCCGGTAGAGCGGCACGAGGAGGCGAAGGCCGTAGATCTCGGGAGCGATGCGGAGGTGGCGCATGGGAACCTCAATAGGCTCGATCACACCACCAGAGTTGTCCGCGGCGTTAGAGAACGTGAGCTGCTTCTCCTCCTCCTCCTCTTTTATTTCACAATTTGATGTAGCAATGTGGGAAGAGTTGGTCCTTAGTATTAAAAGATGAATACAGTATGCAATTTCTAGTGTAATTCGAACTCTACAAGCATTGCTCAGAATTTGAAATATCATTAGGCTAGGGATGGTGTTATGACAGATTCATTTCTTGAATTTGATATCAGGTTGCTTGAAATTATTGGATCCTGAAGAATTACAGCTTCTGAGGTTCCCATCAACGGCAGAAAGGGATTATCCCGTAAAAAATTTGGTGTACAGATCAGATCCTGGTGCTTCCCTGCCTGAAGTTAATGGTACTCGGTTACATCAGTATGGAGAAGGAACACGATTCAATTTGTTTACCGGTAATCAAACGCTTCGTGAAAGAGAAGAGAGTTTTAAGGTTGCTATTGCATTCAAGATATTGCCTGTAATTTCATTTAGTTCAGTTTCTGTTATGTTCTATATTGATGATATACTTCTTTACATGCTTTCAGACCAAAATTCGAATGAGTGTTTTTCTCAGCCACTTTATTCATTTGGTTGTAACTTTTGTAAACATAACATGCTTACTTCTCTAAATATATATTTTTTGAGATGGCAGGTGTGTTGGTAAGGTGGAAAGTCTTCACCTCAACCTCCTAGATCCATGTCCAGGAAAGGCCTTTGCGATTAAAAGAGCAATGTCAGTTATTGTGGTTGGCTAACACATGAGTTAACAGTAGTGCAACAATTATATTACAACTTACAAGAGCTTGTCATTGCTCTTTGCCTGGCAAAGTGTGTCCATAGTTTTGAACTCAGGGTGCAGGAATGATGAATTTTCACCCTTGCCAACATACTTACCATCTCTTAACAATTTATCGTGAGAAATGCTGTACAAACAATTAAAATATGTATCAACCTACTGTTTCGAATAGATGTCCCATATTGGATATATATCTTTCACAATTTCCCTGGTTCAGAATAGATAGAGTCCAACTGGCTTTGCAGTCATATACTTTAGCTTCCTGAATAAAGTGATTGATTTATTATATTGGTTTGATAAATTTGTGTGATATTGGTGTTCATATATGACTATTTCAGGTCAATGATACTGCTGTTGTGCATTGTGGTTTCTACAGTGAAAATGGGGGTTTTAGTATCTCTGATTACGACAGAAGCTACATGCAAACATGTGAAGCAGTTGTATCTACTTGTGCATTTGGTGGTGGAGATGATCTTTATCAACCCATTGGGATGACTGAGGCATCACTTGAAAAGGTAGCTACAGCCTTCAGTTCTCCGTCTTTAGCTGTTTTAGCGTATACTATTTTGTTACTATATAATTCTAAAGATCCTCATACAGGTCTGCTATGTGGCATTTTGGGATGAAATCACACATTCAACTCAGGAAGTACAAGGCAAAAGAATTGATGACAAGCATATGATTGGTAAATGGCGGATTGTGATAGTAAAGGATCTCCCTTTTACCGATCAACGTTTGAATGGAAAAGTTCCAAAGGTAAGATTATAAAAGTTGCATTCACCTGAACACTGTAAAGGTTTTTGTGTACGTTATCTTGTAATTATTTCTAGCCATCTGCAATCCAAAAATCAGTTTGATAGCTGATTTGGTATTTCCTAATGGCTTGGTGAATTTTTATTTCTATTGTTGACAAATAGTCCACTCTCCATGTAATTAATGTCCTCTTTTCCCTTGGATTTTAATTTTGACAACACCATAAATTTGCATGAATAGTAAACAATTTGTAAACTAATAGTACATATTTGACATGTGGATCTTATCGTACTGTGCTTTATTGCTGCCTTGATTTCCAAATAAAGTTACGTTGTCTTGCTGTTGTTTGATTCATGACAATTCACATGTGAAGCTTTCCATAATCTCATAAGAGTGGTATGTACGCTTTTGGTTGTTTTTTTAATGAGTTATTGCAAGGATGTTGTACAAATTCACATGCTCTGATATTTAATATTAAATGTGGTAAGTTCCAATAAGCATAAAATGATTAACAGATAAATGTACAATAATTGCAATAACAGAAAAATATGTGAACACATAGACACATGCTACACATTTGAAGAAGTTTTGAAAACAAATTTCTATTAGAATGCTAAAATGAATACTCTGAGATGGTATATGAAATCCATAGGAATAACAAGCATCATATGGTTGATCCAAAGAAGGCCAACATACAAGTCATCTTGTAATAAATTTGCATGAAAAGTACATTGATTTATATTTTATGAGTATATATTTTGATATTTAGGTGAAATTTAGAGGACAAGAAATATAGTACCTTATATATTCTTGGGAAATAAGACAAACATAGAATTGATATACATTAATATTTGCAAGTCAGAAGAAATAAAGATGATTAACAAAACAAGTTTATAAACTTGACCTGTTTATTTCTAATGAGGTCTAAGTTGTTCTACAAAAAAACATTGAATGAAAATTGGAGAATCATGGGATAAACATTAGATATTTCACATAATTAATATTGGAGAAGTAGACTACAGTGAACTTTTAAAGCATAGGAGAATAAACTTGCATAAGATATAGGCTACTTTAAATTTTTGTTTAGTAATTAATATTCAATTAGAAAAAAACATGGTTTGGTGCAATGGACTTGTCCCATTTGGCGGATGATATAGAATTAGATGAAAACATGCAAAAAAAGTAAAAAATATAAAGTGAAGGTTAATTCATGAAGCATGGTAATTAAATTGACATGTGCGTATGCTCTTTCGGGCACCTATTTGCATTTATGGCGTGATATTTCATTTAGGTAAGCAAGTGGCCAAATGCTGTTGTTGTATTTCATGTGCTCCAAACAAGTATTTGTAAATTCTTATATGGTTTAGCACTAGTATGGAATTGATGCATAATAGTGTGTGCCTTGCATGAAGTAGCCTGAAAACAGATGGTGAACTTTAATTTGGTTAAAAAGGACATAAATATAATAATTTAAAATTGAAACAGGAGAAGGCATAAAGTACAATTAACATAATAGATGAAAAGAGTGCTGCATATTTTGGGTTGAGAAGTTAGACTCGGCACCTTTGCTTTTATTGAAAAAGGTATAAAGAAACTATTGTTGCTAATGCCCGATTGCCCACCCATCCTGCTAGTCCACATTTGAAAGTTTTTTTTCCTTGTTTGATGTTTCAGATGTTGAGCCATCGTCTTTTCCCTTGGGCAAGGTATTCAATCTGGGTTGACTCAAAATCCCAATTTAGAAGAGATCCACTAGGTGTGCTGGAAGCACTTCTTTGGCGAACAAATTCTGTTCTTGCGATTTCAGAACATGGAGCACGTAGCAGCGTATATGATGAGGGGAAGGCCATCATTAAGAAACACAAAGCAACTCCAGAAGAAGTTGACATCCAGTTGACTCAATACTGGAAAGATGGTTTTAGTGATATCAAAAGATTCAATGGCAAGAAAGGTTGGTGTTTCATCTTTAAAAGCAAAATTCTAGTTTGGCCAATATTTTCTACTGCTGGCATAAAAACCTGTACTATTTGTAGAGTTAGATCCTTATTAGGTATTCAAGTCAGTTGTTAAATGTTAGTGATTTACCTGCCTTACATTCAATGAACCAATCTATGTTATTCACGTATGTCGATCTGTTAACATTTTGCAGCTCTCTCTGAGGCATCTGTGATCATCAGGGAGCACACACCTCAAACAAATTTGTTGATGTGTCTTTGGTTCAATGAAGTCGTTCGGTTTACTTCACGTGATCAACTCAGCTTTCCCTATGTTCTTAGACAACTGAACATGTCTGGGATAAATATGTTTCCTGTATGCACTCGCAAAGACCTTGTAAATAGCATGGGCCACAAAAGGAAAGTAAAACCACTTGTAATCTGAGCGTAGGGGATTCATCTTTTATATTCTATTACTATTTATTTTGAATCTGGAGTCATCTGCTTCATTAATCACTACATGTATATCTTGTTTATTTGTTTCTATAGTGATATTTTTTCTAGTTAGCATCAAATTTTATGGATATGTTTCCCTTTCAATTCAGCCATTTTGAATTTTCAAATAGTCTGTATTATTGTGGGTTTGCATCTTTAGCAACAATAAATCACTCACCTACACTTCAAGCACCTTAATAGTTTAAAGAGTGATCCAGTGAATCTGCACTGTAGAATGCCAAAATGCCATTGTAGCAGAAGCATTGCCCTGTCAGCTGCATCTTGCTCCATGACCATTGGCTGTAGCGTTCCTTGCAGTTTTATAGCCTGCTACACTGTGATCATTACCACCTTATTTTTCAAAATAAAGATCTTTACCACGTGTTTGCTGTTGTTTTGTTTCAACTACAATGGTATTATTACACGAAAACCAACAAGCCAATGGACAAGTTGATAAAAATAATGTTTATACAAATACAATTCCAGCCTCTATGGATAATAGATTTTTTTGCCCTCTGAAAAATAGATAGCTCTTTCTGGTCTTCCTTTCTTCTCCACCGAGGGATTGCTGTCTTTTGCTGGGAAGCACTTCAATGTATTTATCTTTCATTAAATAAGTCCATTTGAACCAACTGGGACAGTTGACCAAGGAGAGTGGGTTGTACATTCTCTTTCTGGTTGGAATCTTTCGAATCATGGGAGAAAAAAATATATTTGAAGGAATAGTCTTTTCTACCATTTGCAAAATAAAAGATGTAAGTCCAACTGTCCAAACACTTGAAAACTTACTCAAATATAACAGTTTTTATTTTTTTTGGAAAATCTCAACACTATTAACAATCCCTTCAATTTTCAGCCACAAAAAGCTAGACTGTTAAATAACAATCCCTTCAATAACAAGTCCTGTTTTATTTTCAAGGACAAAGGTCAGCTAGAAATTTTCTCCCTCGGATTACAAGTCAATTTTAAGAGCATTTAGGACTCCGCTCCTCGATCAAGAAGAAGTTGGAACGAGAACGGAACCACACTTCCAAACGCAGCCTAAGGTTGTGCTGATACAATGCACATGCCCTACATGAATACGAACGAACACACATTTTTACATGTTGAATCATCGAAACGACCGATATGGTACCATTCAGTAAACCTTCTTACATCATCGTGTCAGGGAACAACATAATTTGTAGGTCTCATCGAACATTACATCCAATAAATCGCCCTAATATCATTCAATGTAATTCATATACCATCTTATCATCAACATTGCAACGACACGTCAAATCGCAACATATTTCCGCCTGCAATTGTATATTCGTTGTCGCGCCCGCTGTGACTCACGCATCTTATTCAGTAAAACTAAAATGTTCAAAGGGAGTCATAATACAAGATGATGAACGTTTGAGTTCACCTCCGACATTTTTTTATTTTCCCTCTGGTGTGACAAGAAAATCACTTCCTCGTCAAAGCTGACAAAATGGTAAGTTAATACCAGGAAAGACGTATCAGAGTTGGCGCAATCAATCACAATTAAAAATAAGAAGGTAAGTTTCGAAACTCTGTGGGTTCCTTTTCTTTTTCTTACCATGGGGTGGACATGTTTGGACGGCCAGGGCCGAGCGAAACCTAAACGGTTCACACGCGGACGGTTGTAATTGGTTAACGTTCCGATAATTGGCCATCCCCGTTCTTCTTGTTCTTGTCCTTCTCCCCAAATCCCGAAACGATGACGAGTAGAAGGCAAGAGCACGACACTACCACTACCACCACCACCACCGCCGCCAGCGCTGCTCATCTTCCCTGCCGCTCTCTCTTTGGAGGAGGATTCTGGAGACGAGGACATGGAAGGGGAGGAGATAGGGATGGTGCTTGCGAGGGCGTCGGAGCTCCGGTCCAAGGTCAACACATGCATCGTCGACAGGGTCGGGAGGAGGGATGTGGAAGAAGGCGGGAAGGATGATTCGGGTGTGGAGGGGGAAGGGGAGGAGGAAGAGGTGGAGGAGAGCCTTCTCAGCATACGCGACGCATTCGCCTCTCTCGAGCAGCAGCTTTCCTCACTGCAGGTCTGTTTGTTTCCTGGGTTTTGATTTGTTTATTTTTTGTCTCCTTTTGTTGTTCCTTATGATAAAGTTGCTATCTTTCTTCTGTTCAAGGTGTTTATTCTGGTGTTCGTTTGTTGACTATTGAGTTCTTACCTTTTGTTATCATTATTATTATTATTAGCATCTTTTAAGGCTGTTGGAGGTATACACACAACCCATATGTGAGAGAGTTCGGTCATGGACCTAGGAATCAGAATGACGGGGCACCTGTTGCGCTGAATGTCAATGCAACACGAAGGAAGACAGGTCGGAGGTGAATTGGCTGGATTATTGAGACGTTTAGGTTACACAAACATTGGTGTAAACAGAGTACCATGTTGCAACCCATATCCCATGTGGATAGATGCTCAATATGAATTCCCAGGAGGCTACCAAGCCAGGGAATATAAGTTGTTCTTCAAGGTTGAGTGTCTGTCCACCATTGAACACATAGGATTATCACAAGTTAAGATTGTTCCCAAATTCATTGGCAGGGGTAGCTTTTCATTGGTATGCGAATTTACTACAAAATTTGGTTTACAACCGGCAGGAAATGGAGAACTTGTTTCAATACCAGCTTGTTGGACACGGGCCAAAAATAGAAGTCGCAAGCCTAATGATGATTAGGTAGCAGATCAATGAAACAGTTAGCATTCGTCACCTGTTTTAGGGCAGCGTGTTGCAAATGCTTCACCAACCTCATTGAGTATGACTACTCATAATGAAGGGTAACCTTCGTTTCGATTACCAAAAGCATCTTTCGTAGGTTAAGGTAACAAATATCCGGATGTTAGTTGAGTTAGCATCTAAACACAAAGGGATGCTTCAAGAAGAGAATTTGTGCAACAATTATAGAAACAATAAGAGTAAGAATGTTGCCATAGTGGAGATGGAGGATTGCAAAAGTGGCGAAGAAGATAGCGACATCCCGACCTTATATGTGCAAAGCATTGCACAAAGACAATGTTCAGCACCAAAGGACACAAGAGCGAAAAAGTTGAGGAAAATAACTACTGAAATTGAATGGTTCACGTTTGACATATCCAAGGTAAATCGGATATTTGACCTTTTGTTGCATGATAAATAAATTAAGCTTCCTGTTGGTTATAACTGACCCTCATTAGATGAATTCAAAACACGTAAACACTATGAATGGCATCATTGATGGACTCATGATACTAATAACTATATGGTATTCCGACGAGTCATACAGGAAGCAATTAACAAATGACAATTGGAATTTGTAGCCATTGAAACTAATACGCTTGAAATTGATGCTAATCCTTACAAGTAAACATGGCAAATGTCACTTTCATTGCCAAACAAGCTATTGAGGTGTAGGAGAACCACCACAGGTGAATAACAAAGACACATAATTCATGCCGATTCTACAAAGGTGATTTCCAAAATGGAAAACAGGTAGATAACATGTTCACATGGATCAAGTTGTGTCCCAAATGTGAACATGTGTATGACGAGAGAATAATGAATCATCAGGCCCAAAACACACTGCTAGACATGACAGAGAGACTACGTAAAGGAAAAGAGATTATGAATATGCTCCACACACAAAAAGAGAAACAAAGAGTGGTGGCTATGGTATTTGATGAAGGATTAACAGATGTTTGCTTAGATAATAAAAGATGGCAAAAACATATAATAGGAAGGTTCATGCAAAGCATTTCTTAGTCGAGGACTTGGTGTGGAAGTTAATCCTACCTATAGGAGTAAAGGATTTTGCAAAAGGAAATTGGTCACTGAATTGGGAAGGTCCATTCTAAATCAATACAAATTCTAAGTTTACCATTCTTTTTTATTATCGGTACTAAACAGAATTTTGCTAATGGCTCTTCATTAGCTTCAATGTACTCAATTCCCTTCTTGGTCCACATAGCTATTATCTAGTGTACAGATGACGGTACACATTTGTTGTGGTAAAGCTATTCTTGTCCCAAAATGACAATGAAGCAACTACTTGTTTCAATGACAAAGAATGCTGCTGTGGATGTCGTAGTGCATATAGTCACCTTTAATGGGATAATGCTGTGAGTCTCTGAACTATCGGATAATGTTGAACATGAACTGTTTGATTTCAGTAGTTATTTTCCTTGAATTTTTTGTCCTTGTGTCCTTTGGTGCTAAAACATTGCCATTACGTATAAGGTTAGGGATCAATTCAGCAACATTTATTTCTTCAATGTCCTTGCCTTGTTCACCTCTTTCACAATCCTCCATCTCCACTACGGCAACATTCTTACTCTTATTGTTTCTGTAATTATTGCACCGATTCTCTTCTTGAAGCACTTCTTTGTGTTTGGACAGTAACTCAACTAACATTAGGATAGGTAACAGATGAGAGATGCTTTCAGTAATCAAAACGAAGGTTACTTTTCATTATTTGAGTATAATCATACTTAATGAGGTTGGTGAAGCATCTGCAATGCGCTGCCTTGAAATGGGAGGTGAATGTTGACAATCTCATTGATTTGTTGCGTAATCATCATTAGGCTTGCGATTTCTATTTATGGCTCATGTCCTCGTCATGAAATAAACTCTCCATTTCCTACAAGTTGCAAATCAAATTTTGTAAATTCGCATATCAATGAAAAGTTACCCCTATCAATGAATTTGGGAACAGTCTTAACTTGTGGTTATCACTACCATTAAGTTTGCCACACTAGACTGTAAATCGTCCTTTCGGTGATGGACTAACCCTCACCTTCGAAGAACAACTAATATTCCTTGATTTTGTAATGTCTTGGGAATTCATATTAAATGTCTATCCACGTAGGATATGGGTTGTGAAATGGCATTTTGTTTACACCAACGTTTGCGTAACTTGAACGTCTCAATAATCTAACCAATTCATCTCTGGCCTATCTTCCTTCATGTTGCATTTGGAAATTTGGCACAACTGGTGCCCTTTTCGTTTTGACTAGGTCCATGACCGAAATTTCTGGTATATGGGTTATTTATGAAGTTCACAGGGGGTAATTCCCTATGTTACTGTTAAGTTTCAGGATTAGTTAAATAAGAAAATAATATGGAATGAAATGAGATGAAGAATAGAAAAAAATAAGACAAATACCCAAATTTACGTGGTTCACCCAAATAAGGGCTACGTCCACAGGACAGATAGGCTCCACTATTCTTCAGAGGATTACAACACAGACCAAGAGTACAACTCTTGTACAGCTCGTACTCACAGAACCTTACTGGAATACAACTCTGAGGATTACAACTCAGACACAGAGAACAGGAATTTCTATCTTCTCTCTTTTTCTGCTGTCATAAAACATAGACCCTCCTCCTCCTTATATAGCATTGGAGGAGGAAGAAGAGGTGCAGATGTGCGGATGCAT
>JAMKQA010253331.1:0-12585 GCA_024699735.1 Posidonia australis
GGGGCGACGGCAGAGGGAGGGACGCCCAGAGGTAGGGCAAAGGCTCCCCGCTAAGCAGGGAGGGAGGGCGGAGAAGGGAGGACCGTCGAGGAGGGAGGGACGCCCTGAGGTTGGGCATAGGCTCCCCGCAGAGCAGTGAAGAAGGGTGGAGCAGGGAGGGAGGCGGCGGAGGAGAGACGCCCAGAGGTAGGGTTTCCTCACCTCAAAGAGTTTCAATCGTTTCGCAGAAATTGCTCCACTATTTTTTATATGCAACTTTTCTTGTCTCTTTTCAAACTTCAAAATAAACATGAGTCGGTTTAGTCAATAAAATTTGGAAAGCTAAAAAAATATTTAACTTTCAAAACTAAGTCAACTACCAATATTATCGCATCCTACATTTTAGATTCAGAAAACCATGGGGAATTACAATAGATTTTCATCCCACTCTTCGTGCCAATCTCCTTCATTTTCAAATGGAAATTTTAAAACAAAAATAACTAGAAAGTGGCAACAATTGGTTTTTTTGGTTTCTCTTTATATTCAACAACATCAACACTTCATCTTTTATAATCTAAGTGAGTCTTGTAAATAATCAATAAAACAAAGATTAAACGAATTTTTTTATATGACATAAAATCAAATGATATACCAATATGATAAGTGCAAACTTTATAAAAATAAATAAATAAAACTTAAATAGGAAAAATACTTTCCTTTCTTTTTTTGATCGATGCTACTCATTCATTGATAAGCCAAAGTTATATCAACATTAAAATACTTCCAGAGATGTTGATTTTCGTCATCATTGGCATCGTTTTGTATGTTGTGCTTGCTAATCCCATTGAATCGTCGACTCTGGTATTAATATGACATATTGATTGAGATTATTAACATGTCATTAATAGTCAAACTATATGATCCAGGAAAAATAAGGAACAAACAATACATTGAATCAAACCAAAACAAAGAGATAAGATTAGGAACCACCTGATAGAGTCGTCCTGTAGGATTAGTTTAAAAGAAAATAATGAATTTCATGTTGACACACAAGGTTTCACGTTATTCCTTGCAAGATAAAACGATCCAATAGATGAAAAATGTACTGTATTCTCGTTTACACTACGACTACGCCTCAATCATCTCTGATTGAAGTAGCACAGAGAGTCTGATTTAGGACACAGAGTCGTCAGAGAGCATAGAATAGAATAGAGAGTGCGAGAGAAGAGAAAAGGAATTTTTTTTTACACAAAACTGAAGCTCTCCCGTCTCATATATCCACTCTACATGTCCATTGGAGGTCAGATTTGAAAGATCCAATTGCAATTAATTAAGTAAGGTCCAATTGTAATTAATTAAGTAAAGTCTTAATTAAACTTAATTAATAAATATAATTTTGTGCAAAAAATACCTAGAGATCATTCCCTCAAGTTCTGTAGCCTGAAGCTCGAGCTTGGCCTGGTCTGACGCGTGCACACGCGCATGTGTGGTCATCGATGCTTAATTCGAGTTCTTGTATTGTGAACACTTGTTATAGAACTCCTTGGATATAAGACCATCTAAGTTTTTACACTTCTCTATTGTGTGACTAAAGTCTCACATACATGCATAAAAAATACCCTTTCAAAACATTCACTGTAAATGTTTTTTCTTTTGGACTTACCACTAAATAATTAAACCTTATTAATAAAGACAATGTAATGAACTTAACATAAACATTATTTAATCAAATGTCATGAGTCCAATTAAACCTAACCTAATTAATTAAATGTTCAACATGTATATCATAGAGTATGTCCACGTTTTGTCTCTACATACATTCTTTCTTTATTTTTTTCCCTTTTTTTTTAATTCCGATCTCTTCAGTCTCTACATACATTCACTATTTACGAAGACGGTATCTAATCTTGGCTCCTCTTAACTGTAGACTGGAATCCATGCCGTTCCAGGCGAAATTCCTCAAGTTTATCCCCATCAATCACGGAGTTCTCATCTTCAACATATTTTATCTTTCTGAAGATATCACCCTCGACACATTAGATCTGCACATGTCCGCCTACCTTGATTCACGTGAATCATTGATTCCTTTCAAGGTAAGATGCGTTGGATAGGACAAATGGATGGTTCACTCAAATAATGTTGCAGAAAAGAAGAGACCAGTGGCAGTGGCTGCAGACCCATTCCAATATTATTGTCTTCTAGATTTTCAGACACTTTTACTGAAAGTTATCCCCCTCATCAAGCAAAGTTGCCTTGAGTAAGTTAAGTTTGAAAGGAAATAGCTCAGAGCAATTTAGATATTTGTGGCTAAAAACAGTTTTTTTTTTTTTTTTTTGGCAGGCTCAAGAGGTGTCTCCATTTGCATGCATTGTGCGGATGATTCTCTTACTACAAACTACAGGTAGATGTTCTACAATTTACTCTAATTCTCTGTTCGGTATCGTTGGCATTGCGATTATAGTTTCTGGAGAATCTGTGGTCCTCAATAATCAAGGTCCGTGCCAGTAATCTACACATAAGAAACAAAACAAGGGTCAAGAGAGAATCATTTGAATAATTACCTAAACATTCCAAAGTTGGTTTGATTAAATTTGTACAATATGTGCATTTGAAACAGTGACATCGTGGAAAGCGGAACATGTCAAGAGCAGCTCGCTATTTGAATTGGAAGGGAAAGGAAGGAATTTGAGCTGTCTTTCATATGCCCGCTCCCTTTTTTTTTCGTTTTAGTTCCAAGTCTTGATGTTTTGTAATTTTTCGGGTTTTTTTTTCAAAAAAATACAAAAAGGTTCCTTGTTTATTTTTGGTTCTTTAGTAAATTTTCGATATCTTAGTATTTTTCACGCAAAATCACTGTTGCTGGATCAGAGAATAACACCATGTGCTTGTGGCCCACCAGGGCCATACCTCAAGGAATAATTGGCACCAAACAGTCCAACATGATTGTACGCTAAAGATGACCATTGAAAGAGAATAACAGGATTGCTGAAATCACCTTTTGAGAGTTGGGAAAAAGCTCTTCTTCTTTTTTCTTTTTTTTTGATAACCAGAGTTGGAACAGGGTATCACTTCAACAACACCAACCAGTACGAAAGAAAGGGATTTAATGGGTCTTATAAGTGAATGACTTTAAAATAAAAAATCAGAGGTATTAATTAGATGGGTCTGAAATACTTTGGTGTACCCAAGAAAATTTGTTTATAACAAACACATGACTGAAGTTTTCCATGATTGTATGGCATAATGGAATCTTATTTCTTACTGTGGCTTCTCCTTTAACTCAATGTGAAAACTGAAAGGGCCTTTCCTTTTCAAGTTCCTAATCACCCTCATGTACTGGGAATTGGGGTGCTCTTGCCAAAAGGGAGCTTTCAGAAAAGAAGGCAGCATTTTAAACCAGAGTCAGCATGTAGTATAAAAGGAAAAGTAAAAGGTTTGCTAACATGTCCGCCCTTCTTTAAACAATGAAAATGAGAAAGTTTCTTTTATTCAGAATGAAAATGAGAAAGTGAACTTCGGATTTTTTTTAACCTCAAACATGCACATTCCCAGCTGACTTTAGGTTACAATTTCTACAAAGTTGGTAGATGTGTCGCTTTATACACAAAATCCGATTGACTGTGCGTAGGATCCAAGTGCCAGCTTGCAACTAGAATCAGACAAAGTGCATTGGCAATGTAAACTATATGCAAGTGATTATATAGGAAACATTTACATCAAATTTGCCATCACAAACAATGTTTTAAAAAACATAAAATAGAAACAACGTGGATTGAATTTCTACACATATAAATACTACAAGAAGGTTATATAAACATTCAACATGTATATAATCAACAATATTCATCAAATTATGTGACGATTCACATGGACGACATGGGAAAAAAAGGACCATGTGTTATGACAAAATCGACGGTGTAAACCAATGATATGGGGAAAAATAAGTATACAAACGTAATCTGTTTAACAACTTATGTAACCAATTGTCATGATATAGTTGATAAAGTGGAACTCACAACTTCTTAAAGGCAAAAAAATATATAATCTACCAATTTCTTTAATAAAAAAAAACAACTCAGTGTAACCCTTAAACAACAGATGTAGCATCCAAACATGTGTGAATAACATTGATCATAAAACACATCACAAGGATAGAAAGTAGAACAATATATTCCTTTCGAAAGTAAGTAGAACAATATATTATACAAGAAAGGACATTTTGTTTCAACTCCCTAATCAGCTTTGTTTCAATGCAGTGGGTATTTGCAGCTTTGAGAAAAGAAGACAAAATAGAGACCACACTGACCCGTTTCTGAAAAGAAAGGAAATGAATAAAGTGAAAGGTTGGCAATCATCTTGTCATGATAACAGTAATGTCATCCATCATCATCCCTCTTCTCTTATTAAACTGTATATATGCAATTGATAACTAAAAACAATAACAAATTCCTTATCAAGTAGAAAGAAAGAAACCAAATTAAGAAGAAAACAAATACACCCACACGAAAATAAAGGCAAAAAAAAAAAAAGGTGCCGAAGCACACTGACACAATCTCACAACCACCACACGATCATCAGCCCGAAGGCCAAAGCTGTACCAACGGAAACAAACCCAACCAAAGACCTCAACGACGAAGCACTGCCGGCGATGGCTGCGGCGGAGGGCCCGAACGGAGTCACGGCCGAATCGGGCCCGATGACGTCTGGGTTCGGCGGGCTCGGGTTAGATTGTATGGTCGGCATTCCTCCAGCTGGTCCGGAACCGGCACCCCTCTTTGGCGAAGGAAACAACGGCGTGATGTCGGGCGTGAGCGCTGGTGGCTCCGCGGGGAACTTGGGCGTGTCGGGGAGGTAAGAAGGTGCCGCCGAGATGGCGGAGGAGGGTGCCAATTCCGTTGGAGAAGAAGGCAGCGTTGGGACTTCCGTGGCGGTAACGGTTGATGGTTGGACGCAGAAGAAGAAGAAGAAGAAGAAGAAGAAGGAGAAGGAGAAGAAGGTGGTGGTCATGATTAAGAGATGATGGTGGTAACTAGAGAGTGGCGCTGGTGGTGGAGATGGCGGAGGCGCTCCTTTAAAAGGGTCCATGGAGAGACAACATGGACGACACGTGGCGTGTTGGGATTGGTGATGGCGAGGCAGGGCACAGGGTGGCACGAGCGGTAGGAGACAAGAGTGCGGTGGACTGGTGGTAGTAAAGCGGAGTGAAGTGATGGCGGGCTGCGGGCACCACCGTTACGTAGATTAGTTAATGAGAGTCTTTGGTTGTGTGTATAATTTGGACTTGGGTGGTGCTGATATTAATGGAGATCAACTTCGACTTAGTTTGGGTTTTGGAGGAGGAGATTCGATCTTTGATGTGTTACAACTCACACGACCAGGGATCAAATCTACTTTGTGTCATCCAGCGGCGAATGGGGTCGTCACTGGCACGTTCATCAAGAGCAGCTGCTTTTCGGAAATGATTCTTGTCCGAGCGAAGGTTCCGAGCAAAGATCCAAGGGCTTTTACGAAGCCACTGTGTCGAATTTTACTTATTAGGATACTTGTTCTGATTTCGTTTTGCCTGGGACTTTCAAGTTTCAAGGCTGGGCCGTCCCATGTGCATTCAATTTCATTCTTGGTTTAAACTGTTTGTTTGGACTGATCTTGCACTTGGCAAAGTATATGACTTCTTTCAGATAAAACCATTTTAAAAGAACAATTTGCAAAGGATTACTGATTTGCGTCCAATTCTGAAAAATATTCCTTTGTTTTTTGGGTAACGGTGGACCGTTTTCTCCAATGCCTCGTTAGAACGGATTAATTAAGCAAAGTGCTTGCTGCTTCTGCAGAAGGTTTTTTTTAATGCTGACTATAAATCTGCTTCAAGAGTTTAATCGTAATCAATAATCATCCATCCAAGTAGCGTCGATTATCGCTTCATCCTTCACCTCACGTCGAGGGTTGAAGAGGAAATTATGCTGTAATAAAGTGTAGCCTCTGATTAATCAAGCATTGTGTTTATTTTTTCATAGACTATTTGGAGATATGGTTGATCCATGAACCGAAGATTTGCTCTGGAATTTCTCACTGTCACCGTGTATAATAAGAACGAAAAACACTGCAAGTTGGAATTGCTCACGTCACAATTCGTAACTGTGGTTTTCGGCTTGCATGGGTTTCTGTGTGATGGCAAGCAAGAGCAATAAGCTGCCACCTTCGGAATACAAACTAGTCCTGTTGTGACTTGAGAGTTGTAAGAGCACGAACATGACGACGCAACAGAAACGGTTGCAGGCGTCTGGTTCGGTTTGGTTCCAAAGATTGCTGCAAGAATTGGTTTGAATAAATTTTAAATTGAATCGAATCATTTTACCAATTAAAATTGAATTGAATCGGATCACTTAAAATCAATTTGATTTTATTCGATTTGTGGTTTAATTATTTGATGAAATATATAAAAATAATAAGATATTGATACATTTTCTGTTCTCCTTTCTACTATATATTATGCTAGAAAATGAAATATGATATAAATATTAAAATTCTGAATGTAAATTTAGTCTATAAATAACAACACTTTTTCCTAATAAAATATA
Source organism: Posidonia australis (assembly GCA_024699735.1). Classification (NCBI taxonomy): domain Eukaryota; kingdom Viridiplantae; phylum Streptophyta; class Magnoliopsida; order Alismatales; family Posidoniaceae; genus Posidonia; species Posidonia australis. The sequence continues at coordinate 6,558 of JAMKQA010253331.1, forward strand.
AAATTTTATTAGAAAAACAATTGATAAAATTCTAAAGTTGCAAATAGATAGTAAATTACTAATGCAACTAGTCACACCATAATGATAACTGGAAAATGTTTTTGTAACGATTCAGATTTGGAATTAGTGTTTTAGCCAGATGTTCTGATGGAGTTCTGGGTCATTAAACGTTGAGTCCCCTGCGTTCAGTGTGAAACACAGCTCTAGCAGTATTCGACGCTTGGATTAGTAGATTTATGGCCTTATTAGTGTTGAGTGGTTGTAGTGTTGTGCTGATCTTCGTGGAAGTTTTGAAGAATTACTTTGAACTGTGAAGGTTCTCTGACATGCCCTAGTGGCAGATCTTGGTCTGCACAAGCCACGTGAACTATGAGTAGTTGTGTGGTTTGGTTTTATACTTGTGGCTCTCTCTTTTTCCTCGTTTCTTTTCTTCTTTCCTTCTTTTCATTCTCTATCCTCCATCCAGCCTCACTCCTTCCTCCCCTCCTCCTCCTCCTTCTTCTTCTTACTTCTTTTTCGTTTCCTTCTTAAGGAAGGAAGAGAGGAGCGAATGGAAGAAAGGAGCGAGAGAGGAAGAGACGGGTGAGAGTGTTAAGAGAGAGAAAGAGGACGATGCTAGGGAGAGGAAGAGGTGTTGTCATTGTCGTCGTGCTTACCGAGGAGAAGACATAGAGCTTGTGATCGAAAGAGAGGAGGAGGTGCATTGCTCGTGTCGTCGCGTCTTCGATGTCAGGTACATATCTTATAGGTTTCTTTTGATTTCTAATTTGAATCCTAAGTGCATGATAGTGTGTGGATGATTATAGTAAATTTTTAAGAATTTATGAGCATTTATTGGGCCATTTATGGTCAAATGTGTGATTGGCGAGTGAATAATGCTCATCCAGCCTTATTTTGTGATTTCTTGATATTCGTCCAATGAATCTTTGTGTTTCTTAACTGGTTTGGAAGATCTCTTCGAGATTTTCATTTCGATATATTATATGTATGATTAGGTGTGGTGGTTTGTAGTATTAGATTTTAGGTCCTGTTTCAGGGTGTCCTACTGTTGCATGGTTTGGCATACCGTTTTTATTCAGTCTGCCATTTCGGGTATTGGGTGTTGACTGAGCACCTAGTTCGGTCGACTGATCCTTTTTGGTCGATTGGATCAGTGAATTTTCGACGATTGGATGGATTTCGGTCTACCGTTTTTGATGCCCTGAGACCATGTTCGGTCAATCATTCTATTTCGGTCTGCAGATCCAGGCCCTGATCCTGTATTAAGGTATTTTATGTTTTGATTAATATATATATATATATATATATATATCTTGGGGAGATAATTATGTCTGTATAAATGATTAGGATAATCATTTAAATGATTGTAAGAATTGTCTAAAATGAATTAGTAAGATTCCACCTAAGGTGTGGTTAGATAAAATGTTATATGACTTAGATATATTAAGTTTTTCCTTAATGGTTAAATTGGACTTTAAGGATCATGACTTGTCTTAGGTCTAGATATCGTTTGGCTTCGAGTGTGGTGCATTGAATGACAAATTCAGTAGCACTTCTTTGGGTGTTTGACACTGATTTAGTTGTGCTTCCGAGAGACTCGAGTCAGTAAACGTTTTACACTCTAGTTTTAGAACTTAGAGTTCTTCACGTTGTTTTTTTGTGACCAAAATACCTAATCACCCAGTCGATTTTAGGGAGGGAAAATGCTTCTAAGGTTGCGAGCTACCTGCTTAGGATGAGGTTCACGTGTTGTGCGCCTTCTCTTGAGTGATCTTTATCCCCAAAAGATGTTGTTTACTGTTTTGGGTGTTTCTTAGGTTGTTGTCGTAGATTAGCTGAGGCTGTAACGACCCGACCCGAAGTCATTATCCTAAATTCCTAGCTACACTTCTTTTTTTAAATTACTTGCGTCAATTCTAAAACTAAATTCAATATAAGCAACATAAATAAAGATACTATTAATTGAATTAAATTAAGCTAAATACTTATCTAGAACCCTTGATGTGTGGTCGACTAGCTTCATCTCCACGTACACTAGCAACTCCTACTTCTATCTTGCACCTAAGAAAAACATTAAATAAACACGCATGAAAGACCACTGAAAGGTTATCCAGTACACACCTCACTCATGCACGCACACACGCACACAAACTCTGGCATCTCTCCTAGATGCCACAACATCACAACTAGGTAATATATCATTGCCCACCAAGCCACATGTCTTTTTAAAATAATGCTTTTGAAACCATTTTCCTTATTTTCTTTTCAAAAACTATATACATGCTTTTCAAACCTTTATGCATAATTGACGTGGAAACATCTGCCAAATCAAGTTTATAACTGCACCGAAGTGCCACATCAAACACTATAAGTATCTGTCCAATCTGCATAAAAGCCATATTTCAAATCATACCTTTTTCAAATACTCTTTTCATTTTCTTTGAAACTTCATACATCTTTACGATCACTTTTATGCATTTCAGAAAGTAAATCCTCAACTAGATTCCAGTTAAAAATACAAACAACACACAGTTCAATCATATCTAATCTTTGGTTGGAAACTAACTAAAAACCACAAAACTAGAACCTGACTAAAACCACAAAATTCAATACCAGATTCAAACTCAAACAGACAAACTGTCTCTACACAACGAAAGATTAATCACAACCAAACAAAAGAAAATGAAAGAAGATAAAGAAGTAACAATTGATATCATGATAAACCATCATTCTACATATACAACCTATTGATTTGATTAAACTGTCTCTCTGTAATCACAAACCAAATCATTCGGAGCTAAACCCAAACTCACACAAAGATTTCTCTAAATAGAAATTCATTTGAAGAAATCTTCAGCTTCCAGATAAAATGATAGATATTCTATTCCAATATGGACATCGATTAACAAGTTCTGAAACATTTTCTCATTAAAAAAAAAGTTATCAGCGCTGCACACATCAATAAGTGTGAGCTTAAGAACGTGGTGTCGCAGCTCATGCTACGAACAAATTTCACGTCTTGTCAGTTAAAAACCGAGGATCGACCGAGGGCGTTAACTTTCATAACCATTTGGGTCGAAATTTTTTTATTTTCTGACACACTTCGTGATCTCCAATGCACGGGACCACGGAATATTCGGTCGGAGTTCTGAAAAATCAATTTCACCATAACGATATTATTATTATTTGGATTTTTTATATCAATATCTTCCTCAATTAAAATCCATTATTATAGTTAATATTCTCTTTAAAATGGAAATTATATTAATAAATTACTGTGAGTATCTTTGTTGTTTGTCTCCGTTTGCTTCCGCCACGTATATGTAACGACTCATGCTAATCCCGACCAACACTTACGGACATTACGAAGTTATCTTTTATCTGATGAACGCTTTGGGTAAATGGCTCTTTTCAAGGACAAAATACGATTACATTGATGTCATTAACCTTAAGTTCAGATGAAGGATATTCATATCAATTTATTGGTTTAAGGAGGATACTAGCATAATTTTCATTGTAAAGAATGTATTAGCAATATTAGTAGTTTTAAGAAGGATATTGACACAAAACACCTAATATGAATCCTCTACCTCGTAACAAGATTGATGTCTAATCCATGGATTTGCCTAATTATAAATAACTTAAACACAAAGGCTAATGTATGCAATAACTTTCTCTTACATCTAAAACTTGATAGCCACTTCAATTGTGTCTCTTACTAAAGCTTTGTACGAGTCCAAGCTGGCTAAATGTCACCCTCTCCTTGCTTTTTGGTTTTTTCCTTAAGCTGGTCTACATCGACATCCCACTAACCCCATCATCGACCTTATGCTGACTAATCTACGATGTGTCGACTAGTCCGTGACATGCTGGTCTCTCTCGAATGGGTCCACCCTACTAACAAGTCTGCCAACTCAACAACATATTAGGGAACAAGATCAAAACCCTTATTATCGTTATTACAAGTTTAGTTTCAACTAGAACTCATTTAGAACTCTCCTCTGTCCATTAAATACCTTTGGATCTGGAGAACTTCTGAAATAGACTTGAAATAGAATTATTATTACATATAATTGTGTTAAAAAAAACCAAAAATAATAATTCTTATTCTAATTTACTTATTTTAAAATTATTATTCTATAGTGTTAAAATAAAATTAGATACATACGTGCCAAATGTGTAATTATATATATATAAATAATATAAGTCCAACAAAATCTATACAAAATTCAAATTATATATATAAACATACATACATGCATATATATATATATAGAGAGAGAGAGAGAGAGTACATATCTATTACATCCTCCCTTAACATTTAAAACCACTTTTACATGAAACAAAACTGGATTCCGGTTTTTTCTTTTTTGAAATTTAAAAATCAAATATATTTGAAAATCCCTCCATCCCTTCCACCCTCCTCCCCACGTCTTTAAAAACCCTACACCCCCCTTTCCACACCTACATCACCCCTACACCCCCGTCGCAACCCCCTGCCTCCTCTCCCCCACGACGCCTCCTCCCCATCCACATCTTCCTCCTCGGTTTCTCCCTCCTCCCCTCTAAATCCAAGCCGAAACCCCTAAAATCTTCAAATGCCCTGAAGGCGACGGTGTTGTCTCAGGGTCTTCTCTACCGTGGAAGGTGAGATCAACATCAAATCTGAAGGACGACGGGTATGTCGAAACCCCTAAAATCTTCGGATGCCCCGACGACAACGGTGTTGTCCTAGGGCCCTTCTCCACTGTGGAAGGCGAGATCGACGTCGAATCCGAAGGATGACGAGTATGTCGAAACCCCTAAAATCTTCGGATGCCCCGACGACGACGGTGTTGTCCTAGGGGCCTTCTCCACCGTGGAAGGCAAGATTGACGTCGAATCCAAAGGACGACCGGGATGATCATAGAATCCATTGGCAGCAGTAGCAGTGGATCCATCGAAGGAATAGCTACGGTGGACGGCTTAGGAACGAGAGTGTGGATCCATTGAGGTACCAGAGTAGCTACGATGCAGTGGGAAGTAGTGATACAGTAGTGAACGATTTCTTCTGTAGGAGGAGTGGGAAGCTCTACGATGCGATAGTGATTGCAGCCGAGTATTGGTTGGCGTTGGAAAAAAATATTCTCTTGAAATTTGTTATTTGTTTTAGTATTACGATTTTGTGAATGTTATTTAGTATTCATAACTGTTTCATTTAGTATTAATGTTTCTTAACTGATTCATTTAGTATCAATGTTTTAATTTAATTTCATGATACGATCTTATACAAAATAACAAATTATAGTCACCGTCGTAACGACATCCGTAAAACAGTATTTCTTAACTATTTGAACTCATCGAGCTGTATTATAGAATAATAACAAAACATTGATAAAAAAACAAAATAGTAACCGTACCAATAAGATATTTTCAAATCAGAACAAAAACGTAATACTGTTTTGTATCATAACTATTTGCATTCAATTCAGTAATACCAAATTAAAGAAATCAAATTATTTTAAATTCAGATCGATAACTACCACATTTAACTGTAATTAAATAACAAATGAAAAAAATTTCCCTCAAAAAAGAAACTACTAGTGGTATTATTTCAAAATAAGTGATTTCAATAGACACCATTAGATCAATATCTAACAGTTATGATGCATCATACAACTAATCTGGCTCCTATATATATATATATATATAGGACCCGGTTTAGTTGCATCCTCCCTCAAATTAGCTAATTTGAGGGAAGACCATTGGTAGTTGTTGATTTGAGATCTAACGGTTAATAACAAAAACCACCATTATGAGTTTAGTGGTTTTGTATTTTTGTTTTTAAGTAATTTAAATTGATTTTGTTGTAATTGCGAATTGGTAGTTTCCTTTTTTAGTCGTGGTTAGTTATTGTTACGAATTAGATTGATTTGTTATTTTAATTACATGTGGATTAGTTGTAAATGTAGCACAATTATAGGGTAAATTAATTAACAATGTTATTTTGGAAACTTACAAATTAAAATGTTAGTTGGTTTTGATTGTT
>JAMKQA010253332.1:0-17730 GCA_024699735.1 Posidonia australis
ATTCCCTTAACAAATGGATATCTAATAACCCGTTTACCCATAAAACCATAACACACACACAAAATAACTCTAACACAAAGCTTGAAAATTCCTATTTCTGCCATCCTCCTTCGGAAACTCTACACCCACATAGGAAGAACCCACAACTATAAGAGATAACTTTAAACAGCCGACCACCAATCTTGACAACACAAGACAATCTTGACCACCAAGATTGACCACCAAGAAAAAGCTACTTTAGACACTTAAATGAATGCTCAACTTCAACCATTTTTTTACTACAGTATTAAACATTGTTAATATGAAAAAAATTCCATTTTAATATCATAGCTGATATTTCCAAAAGGTTGAATTGTTTCACGAATAGAAAGTACAAGTGGTTTATTACAAAGAAAGATGGTGTAATTATTATAATAGATAATAATGGCTTGTCAACAAAAGCGTGAAAAAGTATTTGCATATGAAAAAAAATAGCACATTTAAAACAACAGAATAATATTTCAAACCTACAAGTACCTGCAGCCACAGAGATTTCTTTGTAACCATAAAATAAAGGTAAGAGCCTAAGCCACACAATATATGAAGCATTGTCAATTCCATCTTCTTTCGACTCTGCTCAGGTTAATAGTCAATCAAGACAACATGTACATTTGAATTGTCAGTTTATCACTAAAAAACCCTACTGCTACCAATAAGAAGTTTTCTCTGAAAGAGATTACCAACTCATGAGATTGGGTCGAATAAGAAGGCAATGCTTCGAGAGAGAAAAGAACACGCATTAGTCCAAAAAGTTCTTGGACAAAACCATATTCATCATTTTCTTCATATGGCCAAACCTGTAACGAACATAATTTCCAAAAATATTAATCGAGAAGCAACTCCTATACATCACTTGAAACTGATTTCCAAAGATATATGAAAAAATGATTACACACCAACTGCCTACATTGATTAAAAAGGATCTGTTCTCTTAAATCATCAAGATAACTTCATAATGGCCCCTGCTTACCTTGCTAAGTATAGATACCACAAGATAAATTTGTTCCAAGGTAACTCCATCAGCATTAGAAATGTCTACAGTAAGAACTTGATCAAGGATAGATTGTTGAGCCTTAATGAAATCTATGACCTCTCGGACAATTTTGTTCTTCACCTATGTCAAACAACGAAATTGGTAAAAGCACTCAGAAACAAAGGGTACCAAAACAACATAAATTTCAAACAAAAACGAAACAGAATGTTTATCCACACAAGAATAAAAACCTGCATATGATATTGTAGCAGAAATGCTTATCTTTACAACTCGAAAAATCTTTTATTTGTGTTTTTTACTTTTGTAAAATTTATCTAACAGGTTGGAGTCCATAAGGTCATCATAATGCATTTTATGTCAAATTCAATCACTATATAGATTTAAGCTATGGGTCCAGTTGAACTAAGCAATATTAAATAGGTGATACCAAACAAGTAAAAAGACACCATTATCACATATCCACAATATGTTAAAGTGATAACTCAAAAGGTCATTTTATTTGTGTTTTACAAAGAACAGTTGTCCTCTACAAAATCTAATTGATCACTGTGGAATTTCCTTCTTAAATGTTGGTCAGATCAAGTATAGTTGATGTCAGGCAATCAGCCAACTGATTGTACACTGCACAGTTTCACATCACAGGGTGCCAGGCCTCTGTACTTAGGTTTGCATTACCGGCAACCGTCTGTCAATGCCACTGGACAAATGCCGTCGTGGTATTTTGCATCAGTGTCTTTGCTTCCACCCATATACATTATGGGAGCTAGGAAGTTGGAAATAAGGCCAAATGAATCAGTACTGATCAATAATTCACTACTCCTGACAAGCCAAAATTGGAATAAGATTCCCAGAGTTCAGTCTGGGATTTCATCAGAAGTTAACCATAGTATAAACTGCAAAGTCACACCGACACTAGAGGTAAGGAAACAAATAACTTACAGGCTCTTAAAGATAAATATTAGCAGAAAGCACAGGACATTTGAAGGCATGTGAAAATAGGAAAGAGGTGAGGAATACGTCTAAAGGTTTGACCAAGTTTTGGATATGCCAATCATAGTTGTCTAAACATACTGCTGAAATCCTTACCAAGTCGACAGTTGTCTGGAAGGCCTAAAAAATCCTTTGAAAATATTTGTGTAAAACTCCTTGTCATAAATACACATGTTTGGAAAAGCATAAAGTTAAAATGACAATAATAAGAATGAATTGATGCACTTCAGTACAGTGTAGAAGAAATACCTCAAAGAACTCTGACAAGTCCACCAAAGATGTCAGGCTACAAACTAATCTCAAAATTGGAGTCAGGAGCAATAGTTGTTTATCGGTCTCCACTGCAAGATCTTTGCCGACTATGTAATCACTCCTTGAAATACCCTGAGAGAGCAACATGAGTGATTTTTGAGACCAATACAAAGAGAGAGAAAGAAAATCCTCCCCATACCTTAATCTGCCAACCTACAACCCGGCATGACGCAAGGTGTTCCAAAGCACCCATTGACAGCAACACATCACCACCAAGCTTCTTGTAGTGATGGCTAATTCTCAACAGGACTGCAAGTTTACCCTCTACAGTACACAACCGCTGCAAGGAATCCAGTGTATGCCAGCTTTCCTACATGAGATGATCAAACAAACATATTGGTAAATAAAGTGATGACCTCATATCGACATGGATACAGATTTCAAATGAGTTATACTTCCTTGATTCCAGGGACATTTAAAAACTTAACAAAGTTTTCCTTTTCTCAGAGAGAAAAGTTGAGGAAAGGAAATGCTACAATGGTATTTTATTAAACCGTTTTCAGGATAATAAGTCTCCTTTGGTTTTTTGATGTGTCTCAAGTTTAAATGAAGTGGTAGACTGATATGGATACAGGAATTAAATATTTAATAAAATTAATTTTCCATCAATGAAGTTTTATTTTTCTCATGTTTGTTTACCTCTGAGAAAAGTACCAGGCAAACAAACCGCTAAAAGGGCATTCTTCTTATATATGAATTAGTTGAAAACTAGAGAAAAACCAAGAAATATGTCACACACACACACGTCCCATCCCCAATTCTTTGATTTCCCAACCCTTCCATGATAATTACTCTCCTTTGGATCTCTGATGTTTTTCACTTTTAAGGAAGCAGAGAGAAACCAGGGATTTTATCAAAAAAAATTAAACCTAACTCAAAGAGATCCGAGAAGGTTTTGACATGCATGATATCATCAACCAACAGTTCATGATATCAGAATTTCATCCTGTGCATGATTAAATAGCATTTTATTTCTTTCCATATAGGATATTTAGACATCTCGTCTAAGAACTAATACAACTTTCAAGTTTTCATAAATAAATGAGAAGCCATCTCATTCTTCATAAAAATTCATATGCACGTCTACAAATGTTCTGGATGACAGATTATCTCTTGAAGGGAGAAACGAAGGTAGTGTTTTCATTTCATGTATGAGAACTGCCCCAGAATGGAAAAGAAACAATTATAATTCAGGAAAGCATGTCTATTACCCTGTAATGGACGATAAAATTACAGAAATGTTGTATTCAACAAAACTAGTAACATTAATGTAACAAGCACACCTGATAAGACAAATTGCTGATATCCATTAAGCATGACCGTAGAAATCCCCTACTCTGGAGTTGACTCAAGAAAAATCTCTCCTGATCAATACTGATAAATGCATCCAAAACATACAGTGCAATTGCCTTTCCAGCTTCACTGCCTTGCATTGAATCTTTCGTTACCTGATGGATTATAAACAGCAAGGACAGAGGACAACATAAAATTATAGAGACAAGAAGGAATACACATATATGGCATGGGAAAAACTTAAAATACTAAAACTGTGAATTTAACAAGAACCACTACACCTGACCTAGATGACCATGATATTAATATTCATCCAGACACTCCATCAACAATGGAAAGGTTATCATATCTGCAATAGAAATTTCATATAACATCTAAGAGTCTGGGTGGTTTGGGATATCATGATTTTGCTCCCTGAGGGAAGTGGCCTTGGAGTCTTGCTCAACTAGGGGAAGGTGGTTGTGCTTTTTGGCAAATAGTATGGGGCATGTCTGACGCACAGGGTTGGTTCAGATTTGAGGATCACACCAGTTTGGGGTGGTATTTTGAAGGCTGAAGGGGTTTGTCGATTGTAGTGACCAGATTGGGTTTTGAGAGGACATTGGGTTGATTCTTTGCCACTACGACTTTCTTTTCCATCTCTTTTCCAAATCTCTGTTTTACCTTCTGCTACTATGGTTGAGTGCTATGTTCGTTCCATAGCAAGGGTTGTTTGCAATTGGAGATCTATAAGTGACCATAACAATAGGAATATTCTAGAGTTTGCCTCCTTAGTTGCTTTGCTAGAATCTGACTCAAGCTGCTTAACCTCTTTTTCTGATTCTCCAGTGTGGCTTTAGGGCAAGGATGAGAACTTCAAAGTTGAGTCCTTACTAGAGGTCATTGAGGGCAATGGGGCAAGGCCACATGGTGAATTGCTAGAGGATGATTACTAGAGTCCATTCTCAAACAGAGAGGGCTTTCACTGTGCTAATAGATGTGTTTTTGCTCCAAAGCAGAGGACTTGTTCCACCAAGTTTGGGGATGTCAGGCTGTTTCCATCTTCATGATGATTAAATTAATGGGTAGGGAAAGCCTTATGTTGCTTTGCCCAGATTTTTGTAGGATTTTTGGAAGACTTGACATCATCTTGGTCATGAACAGCATCATCATTTGGTGTGTTGGATGCATTTGTCTGTTATGGTGTTGTAGATGAATCGAAAGAAACCAATGGATTTTTCAAGATCAACATTGTTCAATAGCAAATGACAGAGATTGTATTATTGATGGGCTTGTGAAACAGTTTCCTCATTGAGATTCAACAAAGAGTCTGATTTGTCTATCAAGGATTAACTTGGACAACCCTTGATAGTGGCTTGACCCCTTATGATTCCCTTAGTTTTGATGTTCTTTTTGTTCTTTGGCTTATTATCATGATAAGTCATTTTTTTGTATACTTTCTTTCCATTCTGGTTTTCACTTTTTCACAATGAATTTTTTACGTTTGATCACTTAACAACAATCATATATCACATGCATAGCACATTGATTTTAATCATAACAACTTGTTTGTGACTTTACATTGAAGATAGCATATTTCTACACATACATACTATAAATCTTCATTCTTAAATTGGATTACAGATCCACAGCATAATAATTTGACAATCTAGGATTGAGTCCCAAGTTCCCAACCTAACATACTTGGCGAAGAGCGAAGTATGGAGGGTGGCAAGTGGGACAAATGGAAGTTTGGGCTTTAGCGGGATTTGGTGTTGCTCATATTTTATAAGAGATGCTTACTTATAGAACTAATCATATTAGAGCTCCCAGGAAGGCTTGTTCTACGATTACGAGGGAAATCTTAACAAGGCTCACATTTCCCCTTGATTCCCCTGAAAGTGTCTCTCTCGCAATATGGGGACTACTGCAGTTGTTACCTAATAAGGTCTAAGCCTATTATGCAACAAGCAAAACAAATACTTCTACGTTGTATATGGACCAACAAACCAAGTAGTCCATTCAAGCAAACATTGTCAAGGATTATCGCATAATCATACAGCAGTATCACAAAATATATAGCTGATTGTAAGGAAAACAATCATCTAGAAAGTGTTAATAAATAAGACACTCTAAATGTTAAGTTCGTGTCCATAGCAACTTGTAATACAAGACATGCCTTCCATTAGTTCTGAAAAGGAGGATAACTAATGTTGAGCATTCTTCAACTCGGTCCCTAAAGTTGAAGAATCCAAAAATGAAAAATAAGCAAGAAACTGTGCTAGGCAACCTCAACAGAATGAATAGTAAAAAAGCGAAGTTGAAGCATAATCATTATGACTACTATCGAAATATAGGCACTCAACTCGAAACCAATTAACTATGAGTTGAAGGATCCATCTGCATATAACCACAAGTCCAATCCTCACAGTTTTCAATGTGGGACTATTCCAACAATCACTCTCATTCATTGCCTCTTACCTCTTTTAGGTCCTATAAGTGTCTCTTTTGGAAAACTACTAAAGAACCAACACAGTCCAAAGTTACCAGGCCAGTGATATGGTATAAAAAGAATTGTTAAGTCAATGAGAGACAGAGAGGATTACATATTGATGGAGTCTACAAAACCATCCCATCCATTTTCATTTTATGGTGAATTTGCTCAATATTTGGAAGAAAGTGCAATTCATTTGCATTATGAGTTAATGAGCTAAGCTACACATGGACCATTCTAGGAATTGCTGATTCGTGGCCAAATTATCTGGCAACTCATTTTTTTGGCTCAAACAGTTTCCAATTGTGAGACTTAGAAATCAGGAAATGGATTTTTACTTCAAGCACAGTTCCAAGCAAATGTAACAGACAAAAGTTCTATGAATCTAACTCCTAATATTGTTGGATAAACAGCAACAGTAACTATCAAACAGGTGCATACCACATCAAGAACAGCCTGGGCCTCTTTCTTTACAATAGAAAAGTTTGTCCGAGTTAAATCAGCTTGTTCCCTATCAATCTGTAAAGCATAGAACAATGAACAGAATAGTTTCATTTGAGAAAAAAAAACAACTTAAGAAAAAGAAAACAAAATTAAATGTATCATATGATATTCTATGCCCTGATTAAGCCGTTTTAGTGCAGGACCAATGAAAAACAGGACCTTCTTGAGGTCCATATCATCGTCTCCATCTTGTTCATCATGCAGCAAGAATTCTAATATAGATGATGGAACATCTGGATTAAGAATGCCACTACAATACTGAAAGTAGCAGAGAAGTAGTGCATACAGCCTATCACACAGAAATCAAACTAATCAACAAATGTAAGAAAGAATTAGGAAATATAAAAGTGAACAACTACCCAAGTGACGTTTCCTCACCGTCTTCTTAATAACTCAGAGGAGTCATTTCTAAGGATAGTCATCATAAGTTTGAAAAGTATACATTGGCATGCTCCATTTGGTAGCTGCTTAACCATAACAAGGTCAAGGCATGTAACATTATCGGAATCTACACCTCCAGGACATAAAAATCTTTCATCGCGGAGTTTGGCCATACATGTTAGTGCAACCTTGAATAACATCAAACAGTGTCAAGTTATAGCCAACAAAAGCTTTTCTATGTAAACATATCAGGGAAATTGTGCAAGTATATACTTGGCTCAATATGAGTGCCATTTTTAAAGAACAGTCTGGAGAAGCAGTTGAACTCAAAGAAGAATCCAGCAACCTACAGAAATTATTAAAAACAAATGCTTCAAGAACAAAACAAAAGTTTCTCTCATTTAAAAAAATAAAACTCACTCAAATAGAATCTGAGATCGATCTTCAAGAAACGACATTCTTCTGGATACTGCGATCTAAAGAAGAAAAATTGATGCAGAAAATTTCAGTGAGATATAAATGAACTTAGAATTTTCGCTTTTACATCAATCAGGCACCAAAAAACAGAATCACAAAAATAATAGAAGAAAAAATTTACCTCCACAATCTGAGACCATCCGACCAACATATGAAGCTGAGCAGCCTGTTCTTCAAGATTCTTATTGTATTTCCAACCCAATCTCACCAACTGCTGTATTGACTCTCTTAGGACGCCGATCTCCACATCACTGCTGAGAGAACTGGACTGTGAATAAGGAAAATTAAGCATCAAGAAGTTAGTTAATAATTACTGCAAACTGTTATTCACAACGCAAGGCTGTGAGCATGGAGGTATCACAGGTTAAAAACAACCATGTAATAATCTACTGAGTGATGGGATAAAATGATGGGTTAAAAACAAATAATTATGTTAACCTGCCATAATTTGTCATGAAATGCAGCCAGATCAATCAGACGGTCGCCTCTTTCTGAATAATAATAGACACCTTCTCTTTCAGAACTAGGATATGTAAGTACATCTTCTACCTAAGAAAAAACTTGATAATAAGAAACAGTGTAACTCAAGGAAAATGGAAAGTTTTAGGAGGACGAACTCACCCGCAAGTCAAATTTCAAATTTGAAACAACTTGGGAGTAATTCATGTTAGTGTCAGGAGACTTGAACTGGAGAATTTCAAGCATTTCCAACACCTAAAAATAAGATCACACAAGATTAAACTCAATAACTGACAAGGAAGCATGCGTCATCTATCTTGGTTAGCGTCCAATACCAATGATGCAAATTAAAAGACCATAAATAAAAAATAAGCTCAGTAACTAGTGAAAAACAAGCAGCTAAACAAGAAAAAAAATCAATATATAGAAACAATATAGCAAAGATCAACCAAAAAATTCAATAAAATTGGAGAAAACAAGTAAATCTAACGACACCTTGACAACAGCCTAAACTAATGACACCTTGACAACAGCCTAAAGTTAGTTTAGGAAACAGCATAAGACGTCAAAGAACAAAAAACAGAAAGAGTACACGCTTGTAGTCCCCTTCCGGAAAAGTCAATCCAATATAAAAGGGAAAAATAGGACCTTCCTATCTGAAGGTAATTTAGACTTAGCTTTGAAGGCAAATACATTTCAGCTTAAGTGCAGATCATTGAAATTTAGACTTAGACTTAGTTGCTTTTATTTTTTTAATTTCAACCATTTCTTCATTAAACACTTGTTTAAACACCGATTTTGTCAAAAAACATTTTACAAACAAAATATGTGCAAAGGACATTTTCCATTTTCTAAAACATTGCTTCCACCTAATGTTGCACCATCAAAACCTATTCAAATCAATTCCAAATTCAACGAAATTACTTCTATTTGCAATAAAACTCTTATCTTTCCAAAATGCCATTAAATAGCCCAAATTACCACTAACCCACATTTGACAACTCTTACAAAACAACTGCTTGAAAAGTGTGTGAGAGATTTTGATAAAGAGTAAAAAAATTTCATCACTAACCAACATGAAAGTACATATAAATAGAGTATTAGACACCCTAAATGGATATCAAATAATCCGTTTAACTTTGACACTCCTCCTCAAGTTGGAACATATATATCTATCATGTCCAGTTTGATACATAAAGACACAAACACGCCTGTACTCAAATCCTGGGTGAAGATGTCCACTACCTGCTCTGAAAATTGAGTGTAGAGTGTGGAAATAATACCACTCATCACTATATCTTGCACATAATGACAGTCTACTTCTATATATTTTGTATACTCATGGAAAATAAAATTCTTCACAATGAAAATAGTAGCCTAGTTGTTACAATACATAAGCATAGGCGTCTCGACTGAGAACCCAACCTCTTACAATAGTGAATGATCTAATCCAAATCATCTTGCATGTTATCTGGATTATGTATCTATACTCTGCTTCTACACTAAATCTAGACACCATATTTTGCTTCTTACTACGCCAAGATTTCCTCCCACATATGTACAAAAACCAGATGTGGACTTCTTGTCTCTTCTGTCTCCAACATACCTTAAGTCTGAATAGGCTTCAATTTCTGAATGACCACTCCTACAAACTAAATCCTTTCCTAGTGTACCTTTTCCATATGCAACGATATGCAAAACTCCACTCCAATGTATTCTCTTAAACACATGCATAATCCAAAATAGTAGATTGACTGCATATGATAAATCAAGCCTGAAGTATTTGAATTTCCCAATCAATCATCTGTACTGACTAAGATCCTCCAACAAGTCTAAAAAGGTATCCCAGAACAACGGTGTCTACACAATCGATGTACTCTCTAGCTCGCAACTCAAAAGTCCTATCTCCTGAAGTAAATCATGAATGTACTTCCACTAAAATAGTGCCATCCTCTACCAGGAATATACAAACTCAATGCTCAGAAAATATCACAGCTTTTCCATGTCTTTAGTTACAAAACGTGTCCTAAGATATCCCTTCGTCTCTCTAATACCTACAGCAACGCTACTTGTCAGTAATATGTAATCCACACAGACTACTAGCAACACACATCCACAGGTAGTCCTCTTGTAGAATACAAAATGATCAACCGCACACCTCTTGAACCCCGCCGCTACAGCAACCTAGCTAAACTTTTCAAATCACACTTTGAGGCTTTGTTTTAAGTTATAGATAACCTTCTTCAATTTGCACACTCTATCCTCTTCCTAACAACATATCCCGAAAGTTGCTCCATGAGTATTGATTCGCATTTTTAACATCTAACTGACACATTTCTCATAAATGATTTATAACAATAGACAAAATGACCCTGATAGAATTAAGCCTAGCTACTGGTGAGAAAATCTCTACATAATCGACACCGTATATCTAAGTGAAACCTCGTGCAACTAATCGAGCTTTGTACCTGTCCACTATACCATTTGGCTTGTGCTTTATAGTATAAACTCATTTACTAGTGACTATTGTAGCTTCAATAAGATGATCACTAACTCCCAAGTACCGTAAGATATCACTACAGCTAGTTTCTCATCCATTGTTACCTTCCAACGAGATATTTGTTGTGCCTCTTAATAAGTACTGGGAACAAATTCAAAAAAAAAGGCCAAAGCAAAACTACGAAAGGTAGGATAAAGAGAGTCATAGGAAATAAAATTTAAAAAAGAATAAGTAATGGAGGAACGATTACCCTTTCGTAGTGCACTAGGACGGTCAGAATTGGTGAGGTAGGAATCTACGTCCATGGAGAAAGACAGTTCTGTCGAAAGAGATGCTTGCATTTGTTACCGATAATGGTCTACCTATAGAGGACAAAGACAATTCTGTCGAAAGAGATGCTTGTATTTGTTGCCGATAATGGTCTACCTATAGAGGACAAGGCATTTCGTGATTGATTGTGGGAGTTTCATCCTCATATATGACAAAGGAGTCAACAATAGAGGGTAAAAGGACATACTCAATTTCCAATGTAGGACTACCAAAATATGATTGAGACTCATAAAATGTGACATTAGTAGGCACAAAATACCGTCTAAAGGAAGAATGAAAACATCTATAACACTATTGAGTCCAAAAGTAACCGACAAATACACATTTAATAAACCTAAGAAAGATCCTAAATGAAAGCCACACACCAAAAAACCCAGGGTGTTAGGGGAAAAAATTCAACGACTGCTCGAAAACGTATGAGTGGAACCTCACCCCCTAAACGGTAAAGGGAATCCTATTAATAAGATACGTAGCCATAAAGGCAATATTAGACCATAAATATTTAGGAATAGACATTTGCAACATGATAGTACACGTGACATCCAAAATATGTCTGTGTTTTCGTTTTATAACACCAAATTATTGAGATGTGTAAAGACAACTTGTCTGATATATCATCCCTAAAGAACCACAGTAAGACTGAATACTAAATTGAATAAACTCAAAAGCATTGTCTGTACGTAAACATTTTAGAATAACATCAAATTGATTTTTTATTTCATTGATAAAAACTTTAAGTACATCAAGCATATGACAATGATGCTTCAGCAAATAAACCTAAGATACATGAAAAATCATCAACAAAAACAATATGATAACAATAACCAGATACAAACAGGACTTTAACCGAACCCAGATATCACAATGAACTAATTGAAATAAAGTTTGACTCAACACTAGACGCCGATGCTAAAGGTAGCACGTTGATGCTTACCTAATTAACAGGACTTACAATCAAAATGAGACATCGAAAACCAAGATAAGGCTTACTGCAATTTTCTATAAAATGGATGGCCTAACCGATAATGCCAAAAAAGGAACGACTCTAAAATGGATGCCATAGAAGCTAAATCCGGTCATATATCATCACTAACCAGGAGATACACGCCATGACTTCGCTCACAACCCAAACCAATCCTCCTCTCCGTCTGTAAATCTGAAACGTGTAGTAAAAAGGAAAAAATGTCTCACAAGTCACAACAAAGTAATTATTTTGTAATGACACTAATAAAAAGAATACTAACAGAAAAATCAGTTACATATAGAATTTTATCTAAGGTAAGTTGAAGAAAGGCTTGCACAACTCCTTCTACATCAACAAAACAAAAACGACCATGGACTATAGCAACAGATTGGATATCAGAAAGTTGGGATAGATATGTAAAAAGAGTTTTTGTAATTAACATATGAGAGAAACTGCTAGAGTCAATAATCCAAGAGGAATCCTATGAGGTTAGGAGAGCACTATTACCTGAGGAGGTAACATGCAATGTGGTGCTAGTGGAGTTAGTGATTGTAACTATAGGAATCGCTTATAATCAACATGAAAAAAGGTCTAAGATAGCTCCACTTATGAATGTGGCAGGCAAAGACTCTGTAGTAACATGTGCCATCGATGGTCTATTAAACTTGTCTTAGTATATGTCTACCTGATGACTCATCCGTCCGCAATGTGTGCACTAAGGATGTCCCCGACTATTTACATGTTCCCACGACTGCCCCTTCGAAAACTACCTCACCCTCGACCACAGGTGGCGACTATGGTTGGCTGATCAACTACTGGAGCAAGTGTGGCTATAGAAATGCAAAGAACACTGGCAAAAGTAATTTGCAAGTGTGGTACACTATTTGTGCCTAAAATTTATCCTCTACTCTGTGAGCAAAGGTCCAAGTTCAAGCTGGACAGGTAGACTACAACAGCAAGTTCCTCGTGATACTATCTCAAATGAATGATATCGACGATCAAGGGCTGATAAACATCAAGTTCATCTAGGAGAACACGAAGAGCCGTAAAGTCCTCTTAAACAAACCGTAATGTGAATAGTTGCTCATACACCTCAAACACTCTCGAGATGTTCTTCTCATGCCCATATGTGAACCACAATGTCTCAGATTTTCTTGGTCAAATGTAACATCATGACACCTTAAGCAGCTAAAGACTCCATATTATCAACCAACCATGACACAATAGTTGCATCATCTGCATACCAGTCATCATATTATTTGCTTTATTATCTGAAGGAGGGTCACTTAAATGCTTCAATTTTCAATGTGCTGCGATGATCTCAAAACTCTATACCTAGAGGAGATAATTCTTGCCATTAAGTTTCACAGAAGTCCCAATGAAATTTTTCACCAACGATTCACAAGAAGCCATGATAACCAGAACTGTGAAAATCTGAATTTTACAAAACAAATAACAAACCGGCCCAAAAAAAACTTTCCTAAGCACCAACGAGACAACCAGACTGTTGCACCTACACATGTGGACTTAATAAGTTCACCTACAAGAGACGATGGACAGACTTGTGGCAATCTACGACATGTATCTGAACAGTGATGTGGCTGCCAACATCACTACTCAAGCATGAAATGGAAAAAGTCGGAGCCTGAGGAGAGTCGACCACTGTAGAGGCTTAGGGAAGGGTGGCCAGTGGTTGTGGACCACATGAAGGGCTCTAATAGAGTGGGGCAGGTGGAAAAGCCAAACAGAGGTACTCCGGAGAAAGGAAGAGCCAACACAACCCGCAACAGCAGAAGGAAGTCCCATAAGGACTGAAAGCTGCAAAAGGAGGCCCCATAAGGGCCATTAACGATTAAAGAAGACCTCGTAGGGGCTGACGGCGACAAAGGAAGACGCCACAAGGGCTAATGACGTTGATGACAGGCCCCGTAAGGGTTGTTGGCGGTTAAGGAAGGCTTTGATGGCTTTTCCAATGGCAACGACAACGAAAGAAGGTGGTGGTGTTGTCAACGATGGTTAGGGTTAGGATTGTGTAATTTTAAACTTGCTCTGATACCATGTGAGATTTTAGTAAAGAGTAAAAAAAAATTATCACTAATCAACATGAGTATATATAAATAGAATATTAGACACCATAAGTGGATATCCAAAAACATGTTAAACTTTAACAGTGTATCTTGTAGGCACAACCCAAAGCACATTTTGCTAGCACATTTTGTAGGTGTGTTCCAAATTGTGTTTTTCATTTGCATTTTGCTAGTGCATTTTTGCTTTCTTGAAAGCCAATTGATGATATATTTTATTTAATCACGACTATTAATTGTAATCCAAGCCTCCATCCCTGTATTTGGACCATAAACACACCCAACTTACACCATTTTCACATCAATAACATCCAAATTTACCAAAGTGAATCCCATCCCGTGGTTTCTAACCAACTTGAACCCAATGGCCCAAATCAACAAATGCTCTTCTAACTAAGCCTTAACCTCCACCATGTGACAGGGTTAGCAATTGCTATCCAAGAAATCAGAGAGGAGAGATAGTAGTAGCAGCAGTAGCAAGTGTAACAGCAGAAGTAGCGAGAGTAGCAATAGCCACTTCCCCTTCTTCTTATTCATCTCGAACCTCAACCCACAAGCATCCAAATCCAAGCACTCCCAAGAGCAAAAGAGCAGCAAATCGTTGGAATTCCTCCCACAAGCCTCGCGAAGGACAGCAACACACCACAAGTAGCATTCTGAACCCATTTGGCATGTAGTCGGTCATTTCTCCTTGAATTAATGTCTTGATGCCATATTTCCACTGGATTTCAGCAAGTATGTGGATGTTTCTTGCCCAATAATCTATGAACTATGCTCCGAAGTATTAGGATTATAAAACTCGTCATGCATCACTTCTAATTTGTGACTCTTGCTTCTCCCCAATGATCACTTCTAATTTGTGGCAACACTTCCAATAATCAATGTCACTTCCACTTTTATTGTTGGGTTCATATGTCCATTGCTGGATTTGTTGGATATATCCCATGTTGCTATGTGTTGCTAGACTCTCATGTTTCTATGTTCAATGTAATGCATTCACATAGATTGGAAGCCTGGATATGAGCAATGGCTCATCTCCATGAGACTCATCCATATGAGCATTCATATCTTTGAGTTGAATCGGTGTTTGTTGGATTTCCCCAATGATCTCCGTGTTCTCTTTCATCTGTTGTATACCCCAGACATTTTAGTTTTCATGTGAGCTACTGGCTTTGCTTCAGACCCTTTATGCCCAAATTTCATTGTCTAGATTTGCAGACAGTCAGCTGCACCTGGCTAGCACGTTTCTGAGGCATGCCTAGTTAACACATTTATGAGACGTGTTTAGGGAGGTTTGTTGAGATACATGTTTGTTTGAGTTCTCTACATGTCATTTCTTATTTCGATTTGGGTGAAGAGCTATAGGCAGTTGATTTGCTTTGGGTCTTGCATACCATTGTTTTTTACTATAATATGTATATGTGGGACCCATAAGAAATAAAGTGTCATGTTTCTTGGTTGATCTCCATGTTCATTTTTTCTATTTGAAAGAAATGATTAGATGATTCTCAGTAAAGAAATAAAAATCATCCAAAAGAAAGAAACCAACAAGATTCTAACAGAATACAAAGCGGGAAAAAACGTAAAAATAGCTAAGAAAGAAAAGCTACCACCCAGCTCCTCCAAAGGATTTTAGGTCACATAGCAGGAGCCTCTACTTCAAAAATAACTCTATTGCAGCCTCCAAATGCAGCAACACGTCCTGAACTAAAAGCAAGGCCCCACACTTGGCAGTCAGAGGATTTCCTCTTGAGAAAGAATTCAATTTTATGTTATTGTTGCCATTGTTTGGACTTCTTAATTGTTGATGCCCGATGGAAAAAGTTTGATGTTTGTCACCTTTTATCTCTTCATGAAATTACGTCAAGGATGTAGACACAAAATCAAACTCACTATCCAGATTTACTGGATTTGGTTATAGATATCTATACTTTCGGTAAACTGTATAGGTGTCAGGTTGATATACAAGACAAATTTGCACTGTAACTTGTCATTTCCACCAACATCCCCAAATTTCCTATAGACATGATGTATTTTTTTACACTTGTAGTGTTTCCACATCTGCTGCCATTTCTACTCACTTGCATCGCCTATTTTCCCTTCCTTTTACTTCCTTTCTCTAAATTCTTCCATTTTGCTACCAAAACGTATCCCAAAACCTATACCACCTAGATCTAAGAAATGAAACTTCAAATTCTTCTAAACATGTCTTCTAGCTTTCAATTAATATTACAAGTATACACAATAGCATAGAAAATCCGGATATGATCTTTATTGCAGGATGTTTGTGTAGTGTTTTTAATATGATATATACTTAGAAAGAGAAAGTAAGTAGTTCTAGATGCTCCCGACAGAAAGGAGGTGCTGCCAAATCCAAGTTCTTGAAACTCTGTTCAATCCA
Organism: Posidonia australis; assembly: GCA_024699735.1. NCBI lineage: Eukaryota > Viridiplantae > Streptophyta > Magnoliopsida > Alismatales > Posidoniaceae > Posidonia > Posidonia australis. The sequence continues at coordinate 16,202 of JAMKQA010253332.1, forward strand.
GTGGAGTTTGTCATGATCAACCAAGCCCATAGGGTAAAGAAAGACTAGAAACCAAGTTACATTATTGCTTTTTAAAAAAATATATGTTTAGGAAGTGAATCTAAGTAATTCTAGATGGACAATATTCCTTACTTTAACTTATCTTAGAATTTAAGATCAAAATTCAAAATTCTTAGACAATTTCCATGGACTTACGTGTTTTTACCATGTTTCCAAAAACATAGAACCGTCCAACATGTTTCCAATTTTTGAAGGACAAAATCCAACATGAAACCAATGTTAAAACCCTGCCATGTGTCTCTTAATATTGTGTCCACTAGTTCATATGATCAGAGTGTAATATATATATTTAAGGTGATCCTCAGCATTATAACAGTTGTTACGAATGTCAATTGCAAGAAATTTACTTATTATAGCAGAATCTTGCCTACATCAAACATAAAAGATCCATCAACAGTATCCACAATCTCAATCTGGGAAAGTGCAAGAAAATGAAATTGGCCAGATTAAAGGATTTTGGCAGAGACCAAATCCTTGATTTATTTCTTGCACAGTTGATTACAGAGCGCGAATACTCATAGTTCAGTAAACAATATGCAAAATGAGCTTAAGATTCGCAAACAGTACCTTGCTTTTGTTGATGCTTATGCTCCCCATTGTGTATGAATCTCTAAAAAGAGTCTCTGATGCATTTGGTACAGTGTATAACCCATCAATACCCCGAATAAAGATACGAGAAAAAATAGCCAGGCATGTGTCCCGATGTGCAGAATAAGACACATCAGCTACATGCAACTCCAATGCCAAAAGTTTTAGCAGCCATGCTCTCTAAATAAGACAAGTAAAAAAGATGAAGCAATAATTAAATGAATTATGTAAAAACCGAATAAATAATCCCAAATTAGTGCTAGAGCCTAGATGTATCCAAAAATATAACATAAAAATTAACATCAGCAAACATTCAGCAAAAGGAGTTAAAATAAACCTGATGCAGTGAACTAATTCGAAGGGCCTGGTTTGTTGTCCTTTTAGGAAGTGGAGAAACAGCAACAGTTTCCAAGTGCTAAATTTATGTAACTTGTTAGAAATAAAAAGTTAGATATTCATAAAAACAACAGTCCAGAAATCCCATGTATACCTTTAAAAAAAACTGAAATTTCTTCGAGTTTAGCAATTCCATCGTGGGACCACTAGTCAAGGGATCAGAGCATAACTCATAAAGAAGCTGGAAGAATAAAAAACAACCATAAATATAATATGAAACAAAAATAACAGAAAATGGACAAAAAATATAATTACCTGAAAACTGAACTCATAAATTAATGCATTTGAATCTGGCCTGGACAATGATTCCAAACTATCAAGAATCACCTTGAAACAACTGCAGAAAATGTTTCAGAATAACCGATATTCGTAAAAGAATTAGAATGCTTTAAGCAACATATCTAGAAGAAAACCTGTAGTGGTACTTCGGCTGTAACACTGTTCTCTCAACTGGAGTATCCATGTCAAATTTTAGAAGCAAATGT
>JAMKQA010253333.1:0-12852 GCA_024699735.1 Posidonia australis
GATGCTGTCTATTGTCTTTTTTGCTATCTTTTTAAACCAGATGGTGTCGGTGATGATGCTTTTGTTGTCGATGGCTTCAGAAATTGGAAGAAGACTGAAAGAATTGGAACTCATGTTGGAAGTATGTCTAGTGCTCACAATCAAGCAAAGAAGAAATGTGAAGCTTTGATGAATGATAAGGAGCAAATTGCCACAGTATTTGCAAAGCATTTGAGTCAAAATGATGGAGAATATAGAAGACGTTTAAACACATCAATAGGAATCATTCGCTTTCTTTTAAGACAAGGATTAGCTTTTCGAAATCATGATGAATCAGAAGAGTCAAGCAATCGAGGAAATTATTTAGAACTTTGGAGATGTCTCACTAGTTTACATGAGGATTTCCAAAAGTTATGGGATAATGCTCCTAGAAATAACAAGCTTACTTCCCATGATATTCAAAAGCAAATTGTAAATTGTTGTGCAGTTGAAACTACTAATTGCATCATCAAAGAGATTGGTGATTCTTTTTTTGCTCTGTTGGTTGATGAATCTCGTGATGTGTCAGTGAAAGAACAAATGTCTGTGGTTCTACATTTTGTTAACAAGAAGGGGCAAGTAATTGAAAGATTCCTCGGAATTCTTCATGTGAAGGACACTTGTGCTGTGACATTGAAAACAAAATTTGATGAATTGTTCTCTAGACATGGATTGAGTACATGTAGGCTACGCGGTCAAGGTTATGATGGAGCTAGTAACATGTTAGGCAAGTTCAATGGACTTCAAGCATTAATATTGAACGAGAATGAGTCTGCACATTACATCCATTGTTTTGCACCTCAACTTCAATTACCATTAGTAGGTGTGGCAACAAAAGTTGATCAAATCGATGATCTCTTTACTTTGGTTACCAATGTGATTAATGTTGTTGGATCTTCATGCAAGCGTCGTGATAGACTTCATGAAAAGCAAACACAAGAGATTTTTGATGCTCTATAGAGAGAAGAACTTTTTACAGGAATGGGTTTGAATCAAGAAACTGGTTTGAAACGTGCTGGTGAAACTCATTAGAGTTCACACTACGGATCATTGATTAGCATGATTGTCATGTTTCCTTCAATACTTGGTGTTCTCGAAGTTATTACAGAAGATGGAATAAAGTTTGAACAAAGAATTGAAGCTCGTTCACTATTAAAACTATTGAAATATTTTGATTTTGTCATTAGTCTGCACTTCATGAGAAATGTGTTGGCAATAACGCATGCATTGTCACAAGCTTTACAACGGAAAGAGCAAGATATTGTAAATGCAGTGGGTCTAGTTACACGAGCAAAAAGACGTTTGTAGACAAGGAGAGATGATGGATGGACTGATTTATTGAAAGAAGTCTCTACATTTTGTGTTAAGTATGATATTCTTATGCCTGATATGAATGAAATATATATAGCAGAAGGACGATCAAGACGAAGAGTTTCAGAAGTAAGAAATCTTCATCATTACCGTGCAGAATTTTTTTATGTTGTTATAGATTTGCAACTTCAAGAATTGAACAACTGTTTCATTGAAGCCAATACAGAGTTGCTTCTTTGTGTAGCATGTCTAAACCCAAGTAATTCATTCTCTGCTTATGACCGAGAGAAGTTGATCCATCTAGCTGAATTTTATCCACGTGATTTCTCTAGATTCAACTGTAGAGTACTTCATGACGAGTTAGAAGCATACATTGATGAGATGCGTTCGATGAAAAAATTTTGTGAATTAGAAGGACTTAGTATCTTAGCAGAGAAAATGGTAGAGAAGAAAAAAGATATCTCATATCCTTTAGTTTATTTGCTACTCAAGTTGGCATTGACACTACCAGTTGCAACAACATCAGTTGAGAGGTCTTTCTCTGCAATGGATATTGTGAAGAATCGATTGAGAAATCGAATGGAAGATGATTGGATGCATGATAATGTAGTGACTTATATTGAGAAAGATATATTTGATAGTGTTAGAAATGAAGCAATCATGCAACGCTTTCAAAAAATGTATCCTTGTCGAGGACAATTGTATTTTTTTTTCTTTTTATTGGAGTTTTTTTTGAAATAGTATTAAAAAAATATATATGTTGGTAGTTTTTAAAGTTGACATATTTTTTGATTATAATCATGGTATCAAATTTTTTTTTCAGCTATCTTGATTTTATTTTCTATAGCCCCCACAATAAAAAATTCCTAGCTCCGCCACTAGGTGGAGGATGGTTATGGGTTGCAGTGGAAGGATGGGTTTGTGTGGAGGAGGATGGGTGGTGCAGTCTGGTTGGGTGTTTCTTGGTGGGATGGACAATTGTTGAGGGGATGGGTTGCTGGTTGGCCGGAGAGATGGGGTAGTTGGCTGGAGGAATACTTGGTGGAGGTTGAGGATAGTTGTGCCTGTTGTGTTTTTTGTGAGGGACTGAGGGTAGGTGTTTGGGTGTAGGGGAGAGGAGCCAGTGGTGTGTGCTGATTGTTTTTATGTGAGTGAGGGGGGCTAAGGAGGTGTGGATGTAAAGGTCGGAGAGGGCTGCTACTACATTTGGGATCACAAGCTTTGGAAAGGCTGGTTGGTGGTGTGATTGGGTGGTAGTGAGGAGGGTTGAGTGGTGGTAGTGGAAGTGTGTGGCCCCACTGGTGAATTGGAAGAGGAAAGATCTTGTTAAGATGGTGTTGTGCTGCTATGAAGGGAGGAGGACATGAAGTGGGCTGCTATTGGGTGATGGGAGGAGGAGAGGAAGAGTTGGAGAGGGGGTTTGTTGGTTGGTTGGGTGTTTGGGTGAGGAGAGGAAGAGGTGAAGGAGGGCTAGGTAGGTGGGGACGTGAAGGTTGGAGAGGAGGAGGGCTGTTGCTACGTGTAGTGGTGGTGTTTGGGTAAAGAGGAGAGGTGTTGGTCTGTGTTTTGGTATGGAAGTCCAAGAGAGAGAGGAAGAGGAGGAAGGCTAGAGGTGGAGGAGCAAGAGTGGGTTACGTGAGAGTGAATGAGAGAGAGAGAGGGAGATAAAGAGGTGGAGGAGAAGGAGTGGGTTATGTGAGAGTGGGTGAGAGAGATAGAGAGAAGGAGACGAAGAGGTGGAGGAGAAGGAGTGTTAAGTGAGAGTGGGAGAGAGAGAGAGAGAGAGAGAGAGAGAGAGAGTTGGAGGAGGAGTGGGTTACGTGAGAGAGATAGAGGGGAACAATCAAGATCGTATGCATGTGTGGTAAAACAATGCAATGGTTTGGCAAAGAAATATATAATTTAGCTACATAAAGAAATGCATGTAAAAGACTGTGAAATGCATGCAATGACTTGAGATAGAAATATATAATTTAGTCATGTGAAATGCATGCATGCAAAGGCTTGGTGAATGATATGCATGCATTTACTGGTTATGTGCACAATATGTATGCAAAGACTTGGTGAATGATATACATACATGTAATGGTTATGCGAATAATATACATGCAATGGCTACATGAATAATATACATGCATGTAATGGTTATGTGAATAATATACATGCAATAGCTATGTTGATTATATGCAAGCATGTAATGGTTAAGTGAATAATATAGAAAAATGGAGGATGTGCTTTTGGGCTTAGGACAGGGATGCAATGGTCTAGTTTTGGGTTGTGCCTCGTCATCAGTGTAAATTCCACTGGATGAGTCCATCTACGAGTGGCTACCAAAGTGGGGTGTCTATAGCATACCATGTCATATCTTTTGTAGTCTCTCTGCAACTTCTTCAGTCTTTGTGCTAAAAGAAAATAACGATGCATCTTCGGAGGTATACGTGCCTTTGAGTGATTTTTGTAGTGGAACTCGTGACATTCTGGACACTTTAATTTATTTTCGTGCTCCTTGTACTACAAGATATGATGTTTTGAATAAGCATCAAACATCATCTCTGTCAGCCTCATTTTTCTCATCATCTGCTTTGTGTTGTAGTAGTTCTTTCGGCAATTCATGGCTCTTTAGCGGCATTTTCTTGATTTTACTTATCATAGCATCAAAACAGCTATCTGTCATTTTGTAATCGATCTTCAAAGCCAATAACTCAAATACTGTCGATAACTTCGTATAATTCTTGTAACCTGGCCATAATGACTCCTCTGCCTTTCTTAACAACTCATAAAACTCTTGAGATTTCTCATGTGCCTCTTCATCAGTGAATACATCAAATTTAGGTCTTGCCAGGTCGATCATCATGTCTACAATGGGATCCATACTAACAGGAGAAACTTGCCCACAACTTTGAAAGGCCTCTCCATGTTTAAACCAATACTTGTACCCTTTCACAAATTCTTTCTTACAAAAATGTATTTTTACATCCCTTCTCGATACTTTTTTAAGTAGTGCACATTTTTTACAAGGACATATAATCCTTCCATTCCTTTTCACAATATTCATGCCTTGACTATATGCATATTTTACAAACTCCTGAACACCATGCAGAAAACTTCTACACACTTTTCCATCCACGACTCATATATACATCGAATCACGATAAGAAGATATTTTTTTTCTACAATTGAAAGAACTGATAAGATGTCTAGATTAAAAAAACATGAAGACATTTGAAAAAGAAGGTGACTTAAGTAGTTTATATTCTTAAATTCAGGATCTTTTACAAGAACATGAAACTTCCAAAACTCGAGTTCTTAAACATGTTTCCTTTCTCTTTGATGAGGGTATGCTATAGTAACCTTTGCTTTCTCAGTTGGATTTATGCATTTTCCCATTTGGGGTGAGCCAACTCTTGCATCTTCTGCAGATGTCAACCAAAGTCCAAATAGTTTTTCAGTCCCATTACAATGTTCACTAAACATGTTAGAAGGAGATACTAGGTATGACTTATTATATGAATTTGCATTATGTTTAAAAGGCTCTGGATATTAGGTTGGTCAGGCCTTATTGAGTATTATTGCCATAGAATCAAATTTCAATCCGTGTTAGCGAAATATCACTAACACGTATCGATGGCTGAAGGGAGAGAAATGACATTTAAGGATATGTCGCGACTTACCTCATGTTGGTCGATAATTCGGTGGATGTCGGTAGCGTCGTGGATGTCGGTGGATGTTTGGTTTTTCCTAGTGTTAAACTTCACGTGTCAGCCGATACACCTTCGCCACAAACCGACACGAACGACATGCTTTTAAAAGCCACTGACTTCCTTTGATCACCTGCGCCTTCTTCAATTCTCTCATTTGCTCTCCTCCTCTGTTCAAGCCTCTCCAATGGTCGTCTAGCCAACCTTCCTATCGTCTATCGTCCAGTGACGTCTATTGTCGCCTACGTCATATGCCTTCACCGTCAAGCATCTCCTACCATCCTGTGTCGTCTGCCTTCATCGTCCAACACTGTTTGCCCACCCTCGAGCTTCTCCTAGGCTATCCGCCCTTATCTCCATCGATTTGCGTCGTCTTCTCAAGCCTCCAACTAGGTTCGTCCAATTGCCCTTTGCCGTCCCCTTTTTTTTGTTTTAAAGTTTGTGTCATGTGTGTGAATTGAGGAGAAGGCACAGGTGTCGTCCAACCAAGTTCTCCATTTCATATTTGTTTTAAAGATCGTGCCATCTAGCCTTATCTTATGTCTGTTTTTTTTGTCCCTTCTTGCAAAAGAGGTTTTAATGCCTTTCAAGTTCCAACAAGTTAAAAATATATATGGAACATTAAAAATAATCATCATTTTCAATTCATCCCATCGATGATAGATTTAACATAATAATTTTATAAAATTAGTATGTTTTTTTATAATTTTTTTTAAAATAAGAATATTTCATAATTAATTTAAAATCAAAAAAATTTTAAAAAAAGAATAATTGTAAAAATCAAGAATAATTATACTCAATGTATTTCTATTTGTTAAATCTTAGATTTTTGCATGCAATTTCATGCTTTTTAGGTGACTTGCAATTTGGATGACTTTTGCAATTTCATTTGTTGATTTAATTTTATTATCTTTAATTAATACTTATCTCATGCTTAATATTACCAGTTTAGTATTGTTGTAGCACTTTCATATTATGCCTTAACCACAAGATTGTATTATTTAAAACAACTTCCATTTAAACCTTGTTTTTTTAGTTCACATCTAATCTTAGATATAAAGTGTAAACCTAAATCTTAGTTAGATCTAACATAATATTACATAGATCTAAGGTTTTTTCAAGTTTATATTATTAATTTGAATCTTGCTGTTAATAACTTGATATATAATTATATAAATTAGTAAATTTTTATAATTTTAAAAAAAATCAGAATATTTCATAATTAATTAAAAAATCAGAAAAAAATATAAAAAAATAGGAATGATTGTAGAAACTAATAAAACATGTAAAAAATAATAAAATATTTTAATACATTATTTGATTAAATTGATGACAACTATCATTTGTTTTCAACCTTCATAATGTCAAATTCTTCAAGATTTGAAAGTAATGGAGGTCGTAGTGATGTCAGGGCAGTTAAATCAGAGGATCCAGGTTGGGTGCATAGATATCCTATTGATAATGATAGACAAAAATCACAAAACAAATACTGTGTCAAGCAAATGAAGAGTGGAGGAATAACAAGATTAAATCAACACCTTGCTGGTAGATACAGTAATGTAGCTAAGCTTAAATCATGCCCATCTGTAGTTTCTACACAAATGAGAGAGCTATTAAAGGACACCAAAGCAAATAAAAGTAACACGAAGAAAAGAGAAGAAAGGTTCAACAAGATTCTTTTCACTGAAGATACTTCTAGTGCCAATCCCATATTAGATTCAGATGATGATATGGATTATCCTGTAGACTATGATACTTTAGAAGATAGAGAAATGTATAGAAGAGTAGAAATGGAGTCTAGAAATGAAGAATGGCATAGAGAACAAATTGAAAGATTTCATAGAATGAGTAATACTCGAACTTTTAAGGAAAGTGGAAGTGGCAATGGTATGACACAAAAGGATAATGGTAAAGACATTGCTGGAATATTCAAAATATATAGTCAAAGATATGACAATCTAGATGCAACTACAGTTAGAAAATAAGTCTCAAAGCAGAAAACAATTAAAGGCATGTTTGGAAATGCTAGGGAAAAAGTGTATCAAGCTGTAGCAAAATATATGTTCTTCAATGCTATCCCTGTAAAAATAGTAAAGAGACCTTATCTACAAAAGAAGATGTAGGAGTAAAGGCACCAAGTATGAGATCATGAAAATATACCTTAAAGCAGAGAATGAAGAATTAGAAACTTACATTAATGGCTTAAAACGACAATAACCAGTTTATGGGGCGACTATCTTCTGTGATGGTTGGACAAGTACCACAAGGAAACAAATCATCAACTTCATGGTTTATTGTGATGGTCGTACAATTTTCTTGAAGTCTATTGATGTTTCTAATGTTGTCAGAGATTACAAGTACATATACAAGCAAATGGAAGAAATCATTAAACAAGTGGGAGTAGCACATGTGGTGCACATTGTGGTTGGTAATGGAAGTAACTTTAAAAAGGCTAGCTCCAGGATTATGAGAAAGTATGACATATATTGGACACCATGTATAGCTCATTGTATTGATCTAATACTTAAGAACTTTGGGAAGATGAAATTGGTGGAAAAGACAGTGAGAGATGCAAAGGTTGTAACAAATTTCATTTACAACCACTCTTTTTTACTAGCTTTAATGAGGTCACTCGAGTGTTGTGGTGGTGATTTGATTCGCCCTAGAGTCACCAGATTTGCAACAAATTATATTGCTCTCCAAAGTATGATTGATCCAATATATGGACTAAAGTATATGTTCAATTCACCACAATGGTACAAATACCACAAAAGTGAATGTCTAATTGGTACGAGAGTAAATTCAATTATAAATAATGTACATTTTTAGGAGAATTGTCGAAAGGTTGTACATATTATGGCACCAGTTTCGAAGGTCCTTCGATTGGTGGATAGTGATAAAAAGCCTACCATGGGTTTCTTATATGAGACAATGAGATTGATGAAAGATGCTGTGGTTGATGCAGCATACAGATCATCAAGACATATCTCAAAATTATAGATAACAGATGGTCTAACATGCTTCTTCATCCTCTATATGATGCTAGTAAGCATTTCAAAATGTACATTCATGTTTTTTATCATTATATTTCATTTGTTACATAATTGTTTAGTAAATGAGTTTTTTTCTCAATGTAGCATATTATTTGAATCCATAGTTCCAGTACAATCATCAACTTGGTAGCTGTATTGATTTATTAGCATCAGTTAAAGATGTGATCAAAAAATTAGAGTTAAATGTCAATGCCCAAGTACAAGCTCTCAATGAAATAAAGTACTTTTGAGGTGAACTTATGTCAGTTGGAGAGCGTCAAACGAAATGTTCTCGTGACATAATGACTCCAAGTAATGTTTTTAATATCATTTCTTTTATTTCAAAATATTACTCCACAATATAACTAATAACTAAATATTATATTTTAAGTGAATGGTAGATGTTAAATGGAACAGATACTCCAAATTTGAGGAATATTGCTATAAAGGTTTTATCTCAAACAGCAGTAGCATCTAGTTGTGAATGAAATTGGTGTACATTCAACCTTATTCATATAAAGAGAATAAATAGATTGGGCACTGTAAGATTGAATGACTTGGTATTTCTGCACTATAACATGAGGTTGAGAATAAAACATATTAAAGAGGGAGAAGAAAAAGACTACATGGACCCAATAAATCTTGCATATATTTATAACGAGGATGAAGAAGATGATCCCATACTTCAGTGGTTGCATGAAAATGGAGAACCAGTTCTAGATGAAGAATAAGGTAGCACATCTTCTAGAATTGCTAGTGAAGTGAGCATTGATGTAGAGGAATATATGAGCTCATCAAGATGCTCTCGTGGGCATACTCTAGGCTTAAGGGGTGAGAGTAGTGCAGATGATGATGATGGCATACAACCACGAGATGACAATGATTGTGGCATGAGAGATGTAACCCCACCTGCAACAGAAGAGCCCCAAGAACAGAGAGAGACACAAAGGCCACTTAGTCTATTTGTAGGGAAGGATGCCTTCACACATGCTACACAAGATGAGGATCATGGAGGCCAGTCAAAAATGCATTATTGACAATGGGGTCATCGTGATCAACAACTAGATGAAGATTCTTAGAGCAGTCATACAAGAGGGTCTTTGTTAGACTCACTTGACTCTTTGAGTATTCATGATCCTAGAGATCCTTATAATTATTGTTCTTATGGAGGTGGTTCTGTTGGGCAAACAGCCTATAGCACTCAAACTAATTGGACAAGAACTGCATCTTCTTACGCTCCAAGCAAACAAACTAGATGGGATATGGATACATTATTTCATTATGCACCTTCTTCAATACAATATGAAGAGCAACTACTTAAACGTCCTCCAAGTCATTCTTATATCCCTCGACAACCTCAATTAGTATATATAATTCTACAATATCCACTAATGGGATTCCTAATACAACTGCCAATATTACAATACCACTACTTCATCAATGAATGTCAGACATATTATAATCATATGTCTTGGAACAACAACGTGTTGTGGAGAGAGTCTCGATTTTGACAACAAATTCATCAAGAACATAATATGGCTGATGTACACGAAGAATATTTTGATCAACCAAGGCATTCTTCATGGTATTAAGCATATATAATGTAACGTTTTTGAGTCCTAGAGTTTCAAATCAAAATTCAAAGTTTTTTGACCATTTCCATGGAATTCTATAAATTTACTGTGTTTCCATCGATATTTCCACTGTTGTCTAACACGTTTCCTATTTTTGTCGGACCGAAGTCCAACACGAAATCGACATTTAATTCTATGATTACTGTTAGGCTGGGGCTACTTTAGCAAGTGCTAAGTTGATGGCGATGTCAATTACAAGAATAGATTTTTGTTACTTTTGGTTGTGTTTTCAATTGTTGTGACCCTAGTTCAAGTTCTCAATCAAATGGTGGCTAATAGAAAGATGTATTTTGTTGTTTAAAAAGACAGCTTTTGAAATGCATCTCAAGGAATAAAATAGACACATGGACCAATGGAGGTGGCTTTCAATTCTATGCTAAATGTGCTGAAGTAAGTATGCATTAATGCATTTGATCAATTAATATATTTCTAGAAGTAAAGCAGCCTATGAATGTAATTAAGTGGTTGATTGGTCATCAACTGGCATATGCACATCTGGTGGAGAAAAAGGATATATAGATTCAACACCTACACTTCTTAATAGAATCACTTTGTAGGAGATTCTAAAAGCAATAAGAAGTAGTACATTATGCAGTTAGGTAAGTATGCTTTGATCCTATGTTCCGTTTATTGTTAACATTCCATCATTCTATAATAGTCTTAATCAAAACTATAACATAAATTTAAGTTTGCGTACTATCAAAACAACTCACAAAATGGACAAAGCATACAACCACAATACTACTGATCAAAACAAGAAAGAAAAATTGCATCTTTCAGTTTAAAAAGATCTTACCTGCAACCTGCCCAAATACCTTGAACCCTTTGGGATCAAAAGCAAACCCATCTTCTTCCCCCATCTCCTTGAACCCTGTCATCGGCTTAACATTCCAACGATGATCCCCAAACCCCTCCTCAAACGTCCCCAGGTCCTCCCTCTTATAGGTTAATATTTTAACCTATTTATATATGACAAACATACTCTTGAGGAATATTTTACCCAATTATTTCATGTGTGATTGTCAATATAATTCAATCTAGTTTCATGAATTAAGCCTGATGGGGATCATATCATATGAGAATCAGTTTTTTGGAAAAAACATTTACTTCTATCTTCTCCAAGTTAGAGGGACTCAATGCAAGAATCATCTTTTGGAAATTCTTTGATTATATATTCTCTGAATTATGAAGTATGTTTAGACTAGAGTCTTCTATTTTTACATGGCAAACCACCTACCTACTTAATATTTTTTTGCTACTAATTTCTATTATATGAGGGGTAGACTCACACTTGACAAGGTGAACATAGGTGTAAATGATATAGGTGGTTATGCAGATGCAATTGCTCAACTTGTTGCTTATACAAAAAAGAAGGTTAATGCTATTTTAGCTTTCACTTTCTATTTCTTACAATCCGGTCTTCCTTAATCATTAATTACCTCAATTAGCTTTCTATCTAATGCTGCAGATGACTGATGAAGCTTGGAAGAAAGTTCTTGTGCGTATTCTGTCTCATTTATAAATTTCAGTGCCATCTTATCAACATAATTTTATTGGTGTTGCTACCGTCATATTATTACATGAATTTATCATCAAATATCTACTGTAATTGCATGAAATAATAGATATAGAAAAGTCAAAGAGCATAAAATTTTTTTTTTCTTGAGAGTGATATCAAAGGGCCAAGTCTAAAGTTGGACAACATCGAGAAAGCAATTCTGACTATAACACTTTAATTTACTTCTTTAAGAAATTCCTTTAGGTTTTAGAAGTGATTTAAAATAATTTCATTATGTTTCTAATTTATGGCACTAACATTACGAGAGTCCCCAATGCACTATTGATCATGTATATCTTGCCTTTGGACTGTGGAATCAAATTAGATTTATTGGAAATGGCATGAAATTATGCTTATTAATGACTTGGTTGTAATATTTGTTTCGATGGTTGTAGTTAGGAAATCCCCCTTTCCATTCAGATTACAAGAAGTTTCAATTAGACTTCTATACATATCTAAAAAACCAATGATAAAAAACTTATTCAATATGGTTTGGAGTACCTCCTTTCTACCATTATGTTTCAATGTACAATATGTTGCTTCTATTAATTGTGGTTTCTCTATTTTTTTATTGCATAATTGGTTTCGGAACCCACATCTTGTTTACTTTTGTAACGCCTCGAACCCGGGCATGCAATCAAACAACAGCATCACAAGCCTAATTAACCAAATTACAGAACAAAAGGACTGTAACCAAGGCTCACCTCTAGGATCTCGATGTGCGGCTAGAAACTCCGATTCCTGCACCAGGAACAGGCTGCACGCGGTCTGCACCTGAAAACACACAGCACGCGTGAGTGACATCTAAGTCACCTAGTACGCGGCCCCAAAACACCCAACTACAAGCAAACACGGTAAAACCAAAGAAAACTTGTTTTCTTAACATTGTAAAACTTGGTTTTATTCCTTAAAAATCACTTTCTTTATTAAACAACACTTGGGACTCATTCCCGAAACCGATTCTTTTCTTTACAAAATCATCACTTGGGACATCAATCCCAAGCCAGGCTCTTCAAACGCCCTAACCTTTCCTTTCTCAAAACATGTGGAAATTCTTTCAAAAACCACTTACTTTCAAACATTGCTTTCAAAACTCTTTTGGAAATTCATTTCCTTTTCCTAAAACCAAACCATTCAAAACATGGGATTCTTCCCAAAACACATTACTTAACCAGATACAGCCTAAAACACAAGGCCCCACTAGGCTCAAAACCAAACCACAAACACAGGCTTGCAACTGGTTAAAATATCACAATCCATCTCAAGATTCTAGCACTATCACACAAGTCCAATCCTGACCATACACATAACTTTTTCATTATTCAGTTCCACTTTCATTAATATTGTTACCTTGATCAGGGGTAACCAGGCACACAAGCAGTAGGTGAGGACATCCTTCCCTAACCTCCCTGCACTGCCACGATGAGATTCCCCGTGCGGGATATCATCGCCCCGGCCAACAGGCCTCACATTTTCCTGTTCCTCACAGGAGCACGGAGATACATCTCTGGAGACGCCCCAGTCGGTGACCCGAACAACTAGGTCCAATGACCCAGGCTCAGCCTACACCGGCGGCGACCCGAACAACTAGGCTCAAAACC
>JAMKQA010253334.1:0-16984 GCA_024699735.1 Posidonia australis
TGCATGATTTTTCATGCTTTTGGTTTTCCTTGTCTTCCACAATAGACTAGGTGGCGACTCCGTTTTATTTTGCCTTTTCGACGTGATTTTGCCGACCGATTTCGCATTCGTTTGCGGAACCTCCTCGCCGGCATGGTTACACTAACCACTCAGACGCGCCAAATAAACCTCCACGGTCCAAGTCAAACTCTCAAACTTCCACGAGAGTCGGCACAACACCACAACCATGCAGTAGCAAAAAGGTCAGAAGTCCACATTACAAGCGTAGAACGCTGTTAGAGTTGCATTTTACAATAAACGCAGAGAGCTTAGCGTCTAACAACTAAAAATTCCATTAAAAATATCTAGCCAAAAATGTTGATCTAGATCCGAATCATTAGATAAGTACATCCAGTTGACTTTTTAATAGACACGGATAAAAAAACATTTGTTATAATATCTTTTTGAGTTCTTATTTCTTGCGCTATAATTCCCAATAAAATAGTTATTATGATGGATTTGATACAAAAAAAAGTATGAGGCTAAATTGGTGTCCTTTTTAAATATGTTATATATGATTTACTCCTGATAGTGTTTCTAGTTTAATTAATATATACTATGTTTTTACTTCTTTACATTTTTTGTTTAATATCGATTATAGATGAATCATTCTATTATGTTAGGAAGGAGAGGATCAGTGAAAAATCAATATTTTACAATCTTATATTATCTTATTATTATTATACTAAACGAGAACGTGTTTTAGATGGTGAAATAAGAGAAGACAGACAATCCCTTTTCTTTAACCATATTTTTTTGATTTTTTAATCTTCTAAAAGTAGTTTTTTTAAATTTAATCACACTTAGGAGTCTTATTTGTTACTATTTTATATTTGTTATAGAGTATTTATAACCACCATTTATGTCTTCTTGTACCCATTGAACCCTAATATTTGGATATAAATAAAGAAGAAAGGCCTATGCCTCCATATACTTCTAAAATTTACTTTTCTTCTACATTTTCTCTACATCTTGCACTTGGTAACAACATGGGAATATACTATCTTGCATGCAGCATCCTTGATCTATTTTCAACCTACTAGGTCACAGACAATTTCACCGATGCAACTTAGGGCCTATTTGTACCTCAAAAACGAAAAGAAATGAATTTTGTTAGTTAAAAGAAAATCAAAGGAAAGAAAGTAATGGAATTTATTTACCATTTGACAATTTTTTTAGTGTTTATGTTTGTCATTGAAAACAAAACTATGTGTTTTGTACCTACCAATGAAAATAAAAGGAAACTAGTTTTAATTGTTCAAAAAAAATATAAATGTCATCAATTTTGCTAATGAAATCATATAATCAACGAAACCACGCAAAATTAGTGATATTCATCTACATCTGATCACCTATCTGATTAGCGATATTAATCCGCATCTAATCAATTATAATTTAAGAAATAAAATTTCATACATGATATTTTTGGGGTCATCATATCAAAGAACGAAGTCTCAAATTAGTCTATCTAATAATTTGTCCCACCAGCTCATTCATTTGATCGTATATATATATAGTTTATTATTGATATGTATGGAAGATCACCTCACTTGGAAAATATCATATGCTAACGCAAAGAAATAAATAATAATTGGACAGACAATTGAGATGATGGAATGTCCTCTGTTATGATCTTAAGAGTTAAGTGGTATACTCTAGTGAATTGGTGATATATGGAGTGAATTGGACGATTGAGAAGATGGAATGTCCTCTAATATGATCTTAAGAATCATGAACTAAACCGATATGCCATTGATCACTATTTGATTTCAATGTTTCGCCTGTCATCTTGGCATTCCATTCCATCACTCTTAGCAATGGAGATGTCAATCAAGCTACCGTAAATCCCCAATGGGGACTCCTCCGTTGCCATCATCAGCACACTCGTCTCCTCCATCACCACCATTGCTGTCAACAACGTGGCTTTCGGTACTCCATTGGCACAACACCTATCCTCTGCTTAGCTAATCCAGATCACCAAGTCGATCCAGCTAGAGCACCAATTCCTTAGGATTCCACTCGAGCATCTCAAGAAGATCATGAGAGCTAACCATAATGTCGTCGAGAAGGAGGTGTTCGTCGTGCTGCTCGCCATCAAGGACTACTCCTTCTCCTCCAACAATAATAGTAATTTTTATTCTGAGTTATTTATTCCATAATAGTTATTCCACGGGAAAGGTGGAATAAAGTTATTCCGCAAAGTTATCTTCATACATGTATGTATATAATGTGTTTATTTTTTGTCTAAAAATTAATACATATATGATATAATGTATACATATTTTAAACTAGATATATATCTTTACCATCAAGTTGATTATTATTAATCTATATGTTTTTTAATTATTCCAACATTTATTCTGATACTTATTTCACTCTTTATGTAAACCAGAATATCTTCCTATACATACTTATTTATCTTTAAAGAAAAAAATCACTCTCAAACTGAATAACGATTCCATCAGAATACTAATATCACTTTAGATTTATGCTTACTTTTAGACTTAAAATTTACTTTTTCTCTTTGTCATCTTGATGTATTCTTGTACTTTTTTTGATTACAATAAAATGAACATTTTGAATTATCCATTGTGCAATTTAGTAAAATTTGATCTTTTGGACGGTATATTTCAAAAGGAATTGCGAGTAGAAAGTTTTCTTTCCTCTTCCGATATAAAAAAAGCAGAAAGTAGAAAGTGGTTTAATTAGAAAGTCACTTCGTCTCTGCGCGCGCGATCAAGTCGAGGGTTCGTCGTGCAATCACTCCTGTTCTCCTTCCGACGACGGCGCTTTCTCTCTCTGATGGAGGAGAGGAACAGCACACCAGCCAAGCGCCCCTTTGACAACAAGGCGGCCGAGATCCCCAACGGTGGCGTCTCCTCCAAGCGCCGCCCCGAGCCCTACCCTCCGCCTCCCATCCCCATCCCCCAGGGCCACGCCGCATTCCGCCTTCTCTGCAACGTCGCCACCATCGGGGGAGTCATCGGTAAGTCCGGCACCGTCATCAGCCTCCTCCGCAAGGAGACCGCCTCCAAGATCCGCGTCGAAGAACCTGTCCCCGGCTGCGACCAGAGGGTCGTGCTCGTCGTCGCGGCGGAGAAACCCACCAAAAAGTTGCACCTTTCTTCTCCTCCTCTTCCTCCTTCTCCTTCCTCTTCTTCCTTTTCTCCTCTGGAAGAGGAAGAGGTGGAGGTGGAGGTTTCGGCCGCGCAAGAGGCGCTCGTTAGGGTGTTCGAGAGGGTTTTGCAGGTCGAAGAGGAGATGGAGGGCGGGGGAGTGGGGGAAGTCACTTGTAAGATTCTGGCGGAGAAGAGTCAGGTCGGGGCGGTCATGGGGAAAGGGGGGAAGAATATCGAGAGAATCAGGAAGGATACTGGGGTAAAGATCAGTGTTTTACCGCCCCACAAGCTCCCACCGTGTGCAGCTCCAACGGACGAGCTAATTCAGGTATTTACTTCTACTCCACTTCATTGATAGTCTTTTTCGTCCTTCCACTTCATGACTACCAACCATGATAATTTTGTTAATGAGTACCAAGATAGTTAGATGGTCATTGCTCACAAACCTTATCGAACACCAACATGCTTCTATGTAGCTGCCCTTCTACCAGAATCCATTTCTTCAGGTGTACATTCTAGTCTTAGTCAATACCGCAAAACCGGAGCTTACCCTCAAGCGTTACAGAAAAGATTTTATTGAAAGCCATGGGAAAAAGATCAAGTGGTTTTAGAAAGAAAAAAATCCAACAAATAAGAAACATCCACCAAGGAGCAAAGGAGAGGAACAAAGCCTAATAAATGAATGGAGTTATTTTGATATAGAACAGCATATAAGTAATCATGCTCGCATATCCATCATTTTAGTCCCCAACAATTATTCCAATAATTACATATCTGATTTCACCGATGGACGTCTATGCCCTCCAAATTCCTTTTTTGCCGTTATACGGTGACTTGCTTGATTGTGCTGACGTGCACTATGTATTTATACTTTTAACTTTTTGATATGACTACATTGATACACATGATCAGATATCTGGAGATGCTTTTGCTGTAAAGAAAGCAATTGTTGCTGTTTCTGGCCGTCTTCAAGGCAGCTCACTGTCAGGGAAAGCACAGGTCATGAATAGAGCTCTTGAAAAATGTCCCAATACCAGCCTTCTTGGTGTCCAAGGAGGAACTTATAGAGGTTCATTTCCTCCACCTGCTTCAAGGGTGCCAACGACTCACTCTCCAAAGGGCCATCCTTCTTTTCTTTCAGCAACTAACAGGACATCGGTGCAAGACCAAAGAAAGGGAGGGGCAGAAATTTCTTTTAGATTGTTGTGCTCCAATGATAAAGTTGGGGGAGTTATTGGCAGGGGAGGGACCATCGTGAAGGCATTACAGAATGAAACTGGTGCTTCTGTGAGTGTTGGTTCTTCTATTGTGGAGTCAGATGAACGTGTCATCACTGTCACTGCCTTTGAGGTTTGTGTCAGTGTCTGATTTCATGTCTTTGGAATGCGATCATGATTTATTTGCTGCTATACCTGATCGTTTTTGCTTGCTTATCATTTTCTGCTCCAGACTTCTGGGTCACAAATTTCACCAGCACAGAAGGCCCTCGCTCGCATTTTCGCCCGCTCTATCGAGGCAGGTATTGAAAGGGGTGTTGAATCTGGGTCTGATAGGGGGGGACATGTTATGGCACGCCTTTTAGTATCTCCCAGCCAGGTTGGTTGTGTGATGGGTAAGGGAGGTGCAATAATATCAGAAATAAGACGGCTAACTGGTTCGGCCATAAGAATAATTTCTGGTGATCAAGTTCCCAAATGTGCTTCGGAAAATGATGAAGTTGTACAGGTATGATAATGCATGTCCTTTTAGCCTTGACAAAAAAACAAGCAAATATATAAATCACTATCTACATTTAGAAATAACATAGAAAGTTTTCCTCTTTGGATTTCATAACAACGGTGGTCATTTTGAAACCATGTTTTCACGCAATTGTTGAACTTATATGCCATGCTTTGCAAAGCAAATATTTCTATCTTTTGTCCTTGTTTATTTTGTATGCATTATTGAATAACAGGCTACATGTGCTATTCACCTTCACAGGTCGCTGGAGACTTGACGAGTGTTCAGGATGCTTTATTGCGTGTCACTGGCAGATTGCGAGACAACATCTTACCTAATAGGATGCCAAGTCATGCTGAAACTGGCTTCCATTTTTCTGGCCATTCAGATCCTTCTTTGCTAAGAAAACCAGAGGTGACTCCACCTAGGTATTACCAGTATGGGGCAGCCTCTCATGGTCTTGATCGTCAGACAACTTTAACACATGGCACGGATCATTTAGGACTTAACAATGACGTTAACTATCATTCATCTCAGAGATTATGGACATCACAAGTAAGAAATATCTTTTGACACAATTCATCACAATTTCTTTTGACACTATTCATCATTTACTGGCATAATTTGTATCATAAACTACAAGCTCAGGCTGCAAGAGATAAGCTGTGTAATCTCTTCTTAATACAATGTAGGCACTATTATTTACTTCTCTTCCCATTGGTACTATTAAGCAATCATCTGTTTATATAGGATAATCAAGTGTTGAGCAACCTTTGCTAGGGCCATGGTCCAGATGAGGCTATATTCACAAATGATAAATTGAAGCAAGATATGAAATACTTCACAACCATGACCGAGCTTTTATTTTGAATTTTGATATTTTTCATTGCTATTAACTTTGTTTTAATTTTTTCATTTGTCCTAAATATTCGAGGAAGTTAAAGACACTGGAAGTAAGCAAAATCAGGGAATGCCATACTTGAATGTGATATCATATTCCCAGTGAAATTTTAAATAAGAGTGGTAGTTTTTTACAGTCATGTTTTGATTGTAAGTCAACTATAATAGCGCATTCAAAAGAGCCAAAGACAATTACAGACATTTAGCATTGATGAGAAAATTGGGACAAGCCCCCCACAAAGGACGGAATGTGTATAGGTAAACACGTTTGCCTGTTTGAGAAAAAGGGAAAACAGGTCGATCAATACAAGTGTAGAAATAATCAAATAGAATGCAAATGCTGCACTTTTTATTTTTATATCAAACGGAGAGACTTTGTTTTTTAGTGCCTTTTTTCATTGTTTTGGTATTGTTTTGCAACATGCACTTGGATAACTCGGTAAGTTTGCTTCACTAAAATAAATTGCATTTTCACTTTGGTCAGACATCAATGATGAGTGAGGTTATTTGTTTTGCTTTCTGTCATAGTAGATATCTGTCTCAGTGCTTATTTCACTAAGCTAGGATTCTATATAGCTTTCTGTAAATAACCAGTGTGATGGTATGGAGGACTTGGCCTCTAATAGATGAATATTTATGGATTTTGTATGGAACCTCGTAATCACATGAAATTATGAATTATGGGCACTATATATACCTGCATTGCCACCCATTACTGATCCATTATCTTAAATTGTTGTCATGGTGCTGGTGCACATTTTACCATTGTAAGTGCAAGCTAAGAAGAAATGTGTTGGGTGCAGGTAGCTGATGGAGGGGAACGTAGGTCAACCAATGATCAAGGAAGAGGGATGACAAATTTCAGAGGTGGAATAGAGCTTGGAAGGTGATTCATGATTGAAATAATATTGGTTATTTTGTTTCAATTGTTCATAGGCTTTTCTCCGATTGCTTTTGTTAGCTGGTGTGGTTATGAACTAAAGGTGTTAAAGGGTAGAGATCCTGTTCTATATAGTGGATCAACAACAATAGGTATAAAGCATAAATTGTTCTAAGAAGATGATTTTTCTCCTAAACATTAAACTTACAGAAGGTACACTCTTCTGAATTTGTTGGAGGCTTTTTTCCTTCTTTGTTTTATTTCAAAAACAAAAAACTCTGAACTTCAGAAGGTTTAGCTTTGTTGATCTTGTGAGAATCCAGCTTCCTGTAACATGATACCCTATTTTGTAATGTTTTGTATCATGGAGGTTTTTAATTGCTGTCTGGTTTTCTGTTTTGTTTTCAGCCACATTTTTTATTCCTTCAATGTAAAAGAAGAATCTGTTTCATTTAGTGCCCTCAATGTAGTAAACTTACAAAAAGCTTATTTGTATTTCTTTACAGTGGAAGCAAATCTGCCATTGTGACTAATACAACTGTGGAGATTGTTGTTCCTGATCATTGTATGGGGCTGGTCCATGGGGAGAATGGCTCCAATCTAAACAAAATGAGACAGGTAACCTTGTCATATTACCATTGATCTCCAATATCCTTCTTGACTTTAAAACTAAATTAAATTTATTCCATTTTGTATCTGACTTGTCCTACTTTTCTTTGGTCTGAAAAGATCTCTGGTGCAAAAGTATTAGTTCATGATCCTCGCTCTGGCGCAAGAGAAGGAATGGTTGTTATATCAGGGACACCAGATCAAACACAGGCAGCTCAGAGCCTACTTCAAGCTTTTATTTTGAGTGGAAGACCCCAATAAAATGATTACCCTCGATTTGTAGGTTTTCTCCCTCTCTAAGATAGTGTACTAAAAATCTAATCTAAATGCAGACGTCTATTTGTGGTTCTCCAAAAGGAAGTTGTAGATTC
This sequence comes from Posidonia australis, assembly GCA_024699735.1. Classification (NCBI taxonomy): domain Eukaryota; kingdom Viridiplantae; phylum Streptophyta; class Magnoliopsida; order Alismatales; family Posidoniaceae; genus Posidonia; species Posidonia australis. The sequence continues at coordinate 7,638 of JAMKQA010253334.1, forward strand.
GTGGAAAATACTTAACAGAAAATTTTGAGTTGGAGATTTCCCCTGTTCCCGAGCCTTCTTATGTTCAGACATTTATTGATTTTTTTTTGCATGCCACCAAAATGGGTTTTTGTGTAAATTTTCAGGTATCATCATCGTCGTTCATGTCTGAATTATGTAACTGAGGGTCCGTTTAATAGAATTTTAATTTTTGAATGTAAGTGTAAAAATTAATTTTTGATTAAAAATTATCTTAACTTAGTTTCTGAAAATGTAAAAGAATTATTGTTTTAAAAGTTACATGTTTCTGAAAAATTGATAATATTTGTTAGAATTGTTGGATTGTTATAGTTTTTGAAGAGAAATTATATGTTTAAAAGTTGTCTAAAAATTTTACCAAATGTAAACGTATCTTGAGTAAAAAAAGCTTATTCTAATAATTTTTAGTGGAGTCTAGCTTAATTAAATCCTGTTTTGAGGTATATGTTGAAAATACTGAGCCAAGTGCCCTGTTTTGTATGTATATTTTGATTTCAATGTTGGTATTAGCCAGTTCTCAAATAAACTGAGAGTGCAGCAGACGTTGTTATGGTAGGAAACATGATCTTAACCATGAGCAGCAAGGTCGATGAACACGACAACGGTGTCATGTTGCCTCAATCATGCCAAGAATTGACATTCTGATGCATATAGATGGAAATGGTTTGAAAGCCTATCAATATTAAAAACAATAAACAGCATTTCTTGAGACTTTCTTAAAAACAATTTTAGTGACTTCCTTAGAAACAATATACTACATGTATTCTGCAGTGAGGGAAGATTTAAGATAGTTTTTTTTAGAGACTTTCTTAAAAACAATTTTAATGACTTTCTTGAGAACAACCGATTTCATATATCAGCACTTCAACCCCAATAAAATCCTTCAACAGATTCAAACAGGCAAAACTGGGTAAATATCACATAGTAGACGACAAAAGCTGTGGAAGTTCCCAAGATAATTGTGGACAAACACTCGGATGTTTAAGAGGCCACCGGTTATGGCATGTGGGTTTTTTCAGAACGTTGCAGTAACAGTTCACTCGCGTGCGTTAGAACCTTTCTCTTCTTAACCGCTCTCAAGGTGCCAACTTGAGTGAGCTTCAAGTATATGTTGTCACGTCTGTCATTGCTCAATAGGACACCAAACTTGACCTAAATACATTAGTAAAACAAGTGGATCTTCAAGTTGACAGTGAGGATACCAATAGAAACAGACAAGCAAGATAAACCATTAATGAGTTTTTTGTATCAATAGTCTTGTCAAAAGTCATATTGCGGTAAATATACTTCTTACAACAAAAATTGACCACATACACTTAATAAGAAAATAAACTTACCTATATGCACTCAGGTTAATCTAAACTCCCCTTTAATATTCGGTTAGACTTAACAAGGGTATTGCAGTAAAAATATCATTTTTCTCTTATTATTCTTCTTCTTTTGACATAGCAAAGGTAACACCTTTTCTTTATCATCTTCTTAAACAACGAAGATCACATCTTTTCTCCACTATCTTCTTTTTAAACAACAAGGATCACATCTTTTCTTTTCCCTTTCTATCCACATTGCAAAATTCAGATATTTTCCTCTTTACCAGCAAAACCCATTTCTCTTGTTCCATTTAGTTTCACAATGAGGAAGAAAAGAGAAGCACCACCTTTGCTTCTCCTCCTCCTTAATATCATCTTCCTTTTCTTTTTCTCACCTTTCCTCTTGGCCACCACTTCTTTGCCATTGTCGCTGCAATGCAAGCCTTTGCCTAATCCATCTCCCCCCTCTCCATCGATTGGGACACCTGAGATCCATGCACAACCAAACCCAAATGGGTCGACAAGCTGACCATCATCAACCTTCAGTCCTAGTCTCTCTAGGGAACTCCCCCTAGAGACCAATAAGCTCTTGGCCCTCTGGTTTCTCTTCCTGCAAGTCAATGCCCTCTCTAAGGCTTTTTCTCATTGGAGAACATGGTGAGCCAGCAAGAGATATACCTCAATGACAACAACTTCTTGTTGGTTTCGATAACGTTCTTCTCTGGATCCTTTGGATCGATCAACATGTCACTTGGTCACAACCTATAATATATGTTACCACTAAGGGTCAATTGCGGGTGACTCCTGCGAGTGGGGCTTGTGGGTTGAGACTATGGGCTCAGATCGCAAATTACCAGTCTAGAAATTCAGAAATTCAGAAATCTTGTATCGGAGATTGATACTCGTTTATGTGTAATCTAGATAAGCTAGAACTTGATTATCTATAAATATATACATATTTATTGATAATCATGGTAGATTTGTGTTTTTTTTCCGATTGTGTTTGTGGTTCTCCTCGGCTCTTTGTATTAAGTAGTATTTTGGTGTATTGAGTCCTATAAATGTGTGGGACCTTGGAAAGGCATGAATGCATAGTGAGAGGCATGCGAAACATGTCGTCGCCTCACCAAGCCTCGCCATACCCTGCCATGACTGTCAGCTCGAGTTTCTGGGTAGCTGTTAGCGATGGGATGACGTTAAAAGAGGAGAAAGGGAGATGGCATCGGGAGGCATGCCAGAGAGAGAGAGGGGGGAGGGAGGGAGGGGAAGGAAAAGCTAGTGGTCGGAGAAGGAGAAAAGGTTCATCGACGATTGAGAGTATGCATCCCTCTCCACCTTTTTCATTCCTATTTAATGTAAAAATGATAGAAATGATTAGATTAGCATTAATTCGTGGTATGGTAGTGATTTTGTAATTTTTGGAAATCTTTAAATAGAGTTGTAATGATTTTCATCGATAATTTACTGTTTGGACTGTTTGACCTTCGTGACTTTGGATTTTTGTTTCTCTAGCTACACATCGTTTTTTAATGATTTCTGTCCTAAATAGTATATAACTTAGAGCTCTACGTTTTAGTATATTTTCCAGAATTTATGGTAGTCTGTGGTTCGTTCGCTCCTCATTCCCACTTTAGGTGATTTATGGTGGTTTGGTAATAATTCTCAATTACAGAGCTACGTCATTCTTGGATTTCTGGGTTACAATTCCATAGTCGACCCTGGACATTACACGACTATTCTAACATCATCCATATTATTATTAAATCATGCTAGATCATGCATTTTTATCAACATTATATTTGATTATACATATATTTAATCTTGTATTCGCTTTTACAATAAATCATGTATTTTCATCGACATTATATTTGATTATATATATGTTTGATTTAATGCTTTGAACATTGGCATTATATTCAAGTATACATATTCAACATCATATTCGAACATACTTGAAAATCATATGTTAACCTCGACATTATACTCGAACATACATGTATCGTTTGGCCTCAAACTGGATTAAGCAATCAATCCCATATCAACATGTTAATCTTGACATTATATTCAAGCATACATGTGTATAAGTGGTATGCATCATTAGGCTATGAGTCGAGCTGGACAATCGATCCCATAATTGTTTGTTAACTCTGACACTATATTCAAATATACATAAAATCATATGTTAATCTTGACATTATATTCATAATTACATATGAATCTCTTTTTTCGTTTGCTATTAATGCATAAATCTTTAAATGATAATTTCTTTCTTTTTTCTCATTATGTTAATCATAATGAGATTCTTTTATGGTAGTTAATCGACCTTCATTAGAAGTGGTCTAGAAGAAGTTCGAATATCAAAAAATCATGATAACAACTCGAGATTTGTTGGAAAATACAGATTCCATAGGGGTATAGAAAAGAACTTGTAAACTAATGCATAATATGCGTAGAAAGCATCAACAACATGTATATCATCAAATACTTGAGTAATAATGGGAGAAATTTCCAAAGGAATGTTGGGGTTTACTCTAAATGCATTGGTTACTATTAGTATCGTTGATGTAGAAAAATGGGTTTATGTTTATTTGATTTTTTGGTGTTTGTGTCATTTATACAAAATTCAAATGACGACAAGAAAATATGAATCAATGAAATTGTGTTTATTGCAACATAGATAAATTATGCTTATGCATATAGATGATGTTCTTTCTTATGTCCAACTGCCAATAGCAAATACTCAGTGAATAACCACACTTAACATAAAAGCATATTATTTACATGAAAGATTGTGATTGCAAATGGTGTTTCCAAACTAATATTTTGTTCGGAACAAAAAAATGGTCGTTTATTATGTAAAAACGGAAATGTGCTTATATGTCCAGATTTTTCAAAAAGCCCTCGATACGACAAGTAGAGTTGAAAATTGGGCTAGGTTAGGTTGGTTAGGTCTTAAAATTCTAAGGCCTAATCGAGCCTAGACCAGACCTGGACTGGCTGGTCCAATTTTCGGGCCTTGGCCCGGCCAATTTGGCACAAAGTATCGATTCGTTTAAAAAAAAAAATTGGGAAAAAAATATTTATTATTAAATATTTAATACATACATAAAAAAACTTAAAAAATACATAATATTTCAATATTTTACATTTTTACTTTTATAATTTTTACATCAATATAAATTAAAATTTTTACAAAAATGTTTTTCAATCGTCGTCTTTAATATGGCATCCATTGAAGTTAGTGTTGTTTTTTTATCTTCTTATCCGTCGTTTAACTTCAACATCTGAAGACGATTAATCGTATTGTACTAATTCTTCAAGTACAAGGAGATTTCTATGGTTTTTTGTTGATAGTTTATACCTTCTATCACTTAGAACTCTTTCACCTATTGAAAATGCAGACTCCGATGTCACAGTAGATACAGAATCATTAGTAAATCTCTTGTCAATTTAGAAACTATAAGAAATCTAATTACAGTACTAAACCATTATTTTAATATATCTAAATTATCTATTTCAGGTTCACTAAAAGTAATCTCACATTCTAAATAATTTTCTAATTCATTATTATCGATTGATTTTACTTTTTTTTTAATCTATTCTACTCTAAAATGAACTACTATTGTTACTACTACTAGTTTTTCTTCCTACAAAACTAGACATATTAGCACTAGAATCACCTTCACCGTCGTAAAGTTTAATATATTCTTCAAATAATATATATAAGGTTTCCTTAACATTATTATTAAATTCATCTACTTTTTAGTTTTATTCAAGTTACTAAAAATATCATCTAAAACTATCATACAATTAACTAATCTATACCTAGTGTTCATGACTAATGCTACATATGCTCACATTGGAAGTGATTTGCAATAACTATTATATTTTTCTTCCATAAATTGAATAATATTTACAAAACTTGGGATATGTCTATATTGTTGAGAAACATTTGTAACATTAAATAAATTAACTAAAACTAGTAGGATAATATTGACCCGATAATTATTGAGTTGTATGATAAAATGATTCTAAAAATTTATGAATTATGTTTTACAATTATTCCAATCTCCAACATCTAAAAAATAATTAGATATTGTACTAATATTGTAATTATGTGACTATAAGGTAAACATGAATTGAACATATCATATGTTGAGTTTCATTTATGTTGAACATCTAATTTAAAATTTTCAGGTTTTAAACCATTTTTTGCATATAGATGTCTAAATTCTTTAAATCATTTAGATAATGTTTGAATAAATAAAATAGATGATATTATATTTTCTATATAAGATCTAATGCAATCTATATATTTTTGTACAATTAAATATAAAATATGACAACAACACCAATAATGTAATAAATTTCCATTTAATATCGGTTTTAAATTTCTTTTTAATATATCTATTACAACATTATTATTAGAAGAATTATCAAAAGATATTGTATTAATTTTATAATATATGTTAAATTCTTTAGTAATTCAGTCTATTATATTTGCTAGTATATGGATGATTAAATACTCTAAAAGTAATTAATATTTTTTGTAAATTCCATTCTATGTTTATCCAATGTACAGTTAAACATAAGGAAAATTATTAGGGCTAGTCCAAATATTTAAATCTTCTTTATCTTTTTTAAATGTTTTATAAATTATATTTTTAGTGGTATTCCTACAATGACCTTTGAATTATGGGTTTAAATAAATTTGTACATAAGTTGCAAATTTTTTATTTTCAGAAAATGTAAATAGCTGTTCATCTTGTATTATATATTTTTTTATATCTTATTTAGATTTTTCTACATTACATTTCTAATTTACTATTTCACTAAAACCTACATTCAATTTAGATTGTCTTAAATCATTAGTATTATCTTTATTATGTGCAGCTATACATTTTTGAAAATGTCTAACTATATGACCTACACTCCCACCTCTAGGACAATTATATCTAGTACTACAATAATTACAATAACACCTACTTTTATTAGCAGAATCTAAATCTACATGTTCTCAATCCCATGAACATTGGGTTTCCTAGGTTTTTTTTGTGTCTATGTATTGTGTTTGTGTGGTTTGAGATAACTCCGACTCCTAGGTTGGGATGTCTTGGCTTGATACATTTTATAAGGATATGTTATTATAATTTTTAAAAAAATTGATAAAAAAAAAATCCTTGACCTCAGAAAATCTAAAAATGGAAGAATTAGAAGTAGAGAAATTGGATGGATTAGAAGTAAAGAAAATTTAAAATTGAAGGTTGGAGTTGGAGCGACGTTGCGACGGATTTTGAAACCAAACTTGAATTCTTTACTTCAGAATTTGAGGAAGTCAGAGAGAACAAAAGAATTGAGAAAATGAGAGTGTTATAGACTTGTAGTAGAGAATAAAGAAAAGAGTAGAGAGATGTGTGAAAAAAATAAGAGACATGAGAAAGTATTCATAGAATAAAAAGAAGAAGAAGGAGAACAAAAAGAAGAAGAAGAGGAACATTAGGTGAACATTGGCAACGTTCACCCCCAACGTCTACCTAAATGTTAGCAACGGTGATCGGATCCAAAATGAATCTAGTTTGCCGAGCCGGACGGACCTAGTCTGGCTTGGCATGGCCCGTGGCTCAACTTAGACTTAGACCGACTTGACCCGGCCATGTCTTAGGAGTTAGGACAAGTCTGGTTGGACGGCTCAGGATCAATTGAGTCTGATTTACACCTCTAACGACAAGGCCGTTTTCTCCTAAAACGCATAACAAAATAGGAACCACAAACGACGTATTATAAGGATCGCCTATGAGTGATGATAGTGGAAGATGGCGACTTTGGGGGGGTTTGTGCATCCAGAAAGTAAAGGAAATGATTTGACAGGAATTCTATTTCCTGTTGACCATACAAAATAGAGATGTTTGTGCACCAAACCAGAAATGATTTCAAAGGAAACTTGATTCCTTTACTTTCCAGAGTATTTAAGACCCAATCCATTTCATTTTCCTCCCCCCTCCTGTGGAATTTCACCAGATTTCCCCCCAATCCCTCTCCTCCTCACGAAAATCCTCTCTGCAGTCCTCCTCCCTGCGTCCTCCTCCTCCCCGCATCCTCCCCTCACCTCAGTCCTCCTCTTCCCTGCGTCCTCCTCCTTCCAGCGTCCTCTCTCTCCCCGCAGTCCTCCTCCTCTCCGTGTCCTCCCCTCCCCGCAGTCCTCCCCTCCCTGCGTCCTCCTCCACCCCGCAGTCCTCCTCCTCCCCGCGTCGGCTCGGGTGGGACACGACGACAGAGACCGTGGTGTCGACGTCCACGGGCACGGGGAGATTGAAGACAAGGCCACAGGGAAGAAGAAGAAATTTAATTTCCTTTATTTTTCCGAGGATGTACAAATAACAAGTTTGAGAGTCAACAGGAAATCAATTTCCTTTACTTTTCAATTCCAGATAATTCCTGTTTACTCTGGAATTCCAATTTTTAACAATTTCTATCAAATTTTGTGCACAAAAGACCCTTTGTCTTACGGAAAGAAGCATTTCGAACTATGAAAGAAAAAAGGAAATACGCCGGTGCTCAAGCTTACAATTGCTCTACAGTGAAGAGAATATCAGGATGGAAACAGTACGATTGGACCGTAGGCATTGGTTTGAATAAAAAAAATCAACAACCCGTGGTGATCTCAGAAAGCGTTGAAAAGTCATAGCTCTAGAAAAAGAACTCGAGAACCAATGATCATTTTTGTGTGCTTGGAAAAGACTCTGTCAGCAGGAGAAGTTTTATTTATACATAATGGCTTAGCAGGAAGCTGACAAGCAGGTGACAGTATCCTTGAAATCAACATTTATAGGCTGTTGGGAGTACTTTAAACTCGTAACAGGTTCTGATTTCAAATTCTAAAACAACATTCGCCTCTTACCATTTCAACCGTTAACCAAAAAAAAAAAAAATTTAGACCTCTGGTATAAAAGCGTTGAAATCTTCTCATGAAAGTGACCGGCCGATGGAAGCGAGGTCATCTTTAGCATTTTCATGTCCGACGACCTACTGGAAGGCATCTTTAGTGAGAGACAAGTCAAACCATTAGAGAGCTTGTTGATCTTTCAGAAGCCAAGATTGATACGTAAGGTTGGGACTAGGTATAGAAGATAAAAGAAAGGGTGACGGTGGAGGTGTGCTTTCGTCAAAATAGCCGTGTAGGCCTTGGTTGATAAACAAAGGTTTGATTTGATGTTTTTCACAGAAAATAGTTTTTTGTTGAGAGTTTAATGATGAGAAAGTAAGAAGTGTTTCTACTAGAAGAAGCGGAGAAAGAGGCTAGAGAGGTTGTTTCATCATTGGTGAGAATGTTGACCAACGATAAGAGCAAAGATGAGAGAGAGAGGACGAAGGAAACAGGAAGGAGAGAAGAGAAGAAGGGGAGGTATCAATGGTTTGATATCATGCACGTTAGAAGTGAGAAGTTACTCATGCACTCACACACCACCACTTATAGTGTGAGCCTTGTATTTATAGATGAAGTTTTAGTACATATACAGTTTGTCCCATGGAAGTAGCAGAGCTCCATCTATCTATGTGCTTCCATATATCCATTGAAAAGAAACTCGCACTTTTTGTTAATTTGTTTCTCTCTTGAGTTCTTTCAGTTTATAAATACATAGAATGGCATGTGAAGAAGAAGAAGAAGAAGAAGAAGAAGAAACCAAAGGATCGAGATGAATGAATCATGGGATCATCACTTTAGCTGCAAAGCGTCCTCAGGCCTTCCCATAAGTGACAACACTGTTGCAGCTACGTGCTTTGAGGAGAGTCCGGCTTCTTCGATTTGGTCCCGAGGCGATCCGTGATCGATGTATCTGTCAGGAAGGACCATTGATCTCAGCTGCAGAGGGCCACAAAACAACAATGGTTTCAGACCATCATCTCAATTGAAGTAGGAGGCATGATTAATTAACGCAGAGGAGAAATTAATCTACCTTGAGTTTTCCATCCAAGAGACCATTCAAGCTCAGGAAATGACACACATGAGACCCAAAACCT
>JAMKQA010253335.1:0-15535 GCA_024699735.1 Posidonia australis
TTCTATTCAATTGGAGTCTAAAATAGGGTTACACGAATGATCAAAAGAGGTTACATAATCTGTGCCTTAGCCTACTTAAATACTAGGGCACCTAAATGGTTAAATGACCAAACTAATCCTGAAACAAAGACATAATTCAAAACATATTTACAACAAATAACATAACATAACATAATTTAATAACATAACATAACATAAATTAATAGCTATTATTAATAACATATAATAATATATAATAACTAATAACTTAATATAATGTATTAAGTTATATAATTACTTGATAACTCATAATGTATTAAGACATAATAACTCATAACTTACTAACATAACATAAGTCATAATTATATAATAACTTAATGAATTATATAACACAACATGACATTTTTATAGCATAACATAACTTAATAACATAACATAACATAAGTTAATAACTATTATTAATAACATATAATAACTAATAACTTAATATAATGTATTAAGTTATATAATAACTTAATAACTCATAATGTATTAAGACATAATAACTTATAACTTAATAACATAACATAAGTCATAACATAAGCCATAATTATATAATAACTTAATGAATTATATAACATGACAAGCATTTTTATAACATAACATAACTTAATAACATAACATAACATAACATAAGTTAATAACTATTATTAATAACATATAATAACTCATAACTTAATAACATAATATAATGTATTAAGTTATGTAATAACTTTATAATTCATAATGTATTAAGACATAATAACTCATAACTTAATAACATAACATAAGTCATAATTATATAATTACTTAATGAATTATATAACATAACATAATAATATAACATAAGTCATGATAGCATAAGTCATAAATCATAATGTATTAAAATTTAAGAGGCTAGGGTACCTAAGGCTGGAAACCCACGCATTGATGAAGCGGGAGAAGGGGCTACCGGTCGGCAGAGCAGGGGCTGCAAATTGACGGCTTGACACCTCAGTGAAGCAGGAGCAAGGGTTGGAGACAACAGGTTGCGGAGTAGAGGCTGGAGATTGACGGGTTTGACGCCTCGACGGAGCTGGAGAAAGGACTAGAGACTGCGGGCCAGTGGAGCAGTGGTTAGAGAAGAGGATGACGGGTTGATGGAGTAGTCCAGTGGCGATGGAGTAGTCCAGTGGCAATGGAGGATCGGCGACAAGGGCAGATGTCGATAAGCGTGATCCAATGGATTGACACAAGCTGAAGGAGAGGAGAGGAGAGGGGAGAAGGTGCATACGAAGCTGAAACTTTAGTTATTGATTTTAAAGGCCGAGCAAGAGATAGAGCAGATCACAAATACTGTGGTTGGAGCAGAGGCCAGAAGATCACGCGTGTCATCCTTGTCGACTTGTAGGGAAGGCGTGTCGTCCGTGTCGGAGTGATTACATGTAGAAAATGCCTGATATTTATCGACACCCACCGACACTACGATATGCGTTGACATCTCCACAAAAAGCAGGTACATCGTGACATACTTAAGTATATCGTTTCTCTGGTTCTGTCTTCCAGTGCTTGTGAGTCGAATTTTAGTCGAGTTGAGACTAAGGATTTTGATCTAGTTTTCCAATCGTGGTTTTACTGTGAATTGTGATATGATATGAGTTGTGTTTTGGTTGGATTCTAGTCGAGGATTTTGTCTTTTAAAATGTATAAAAGTGATTTACAGAAATGCAGAAAATTTCAAAAAAAATGATAAAAAGAATTTTGAAAAAAAAAGCATGATTTACGAACGGATTTTTAGTTTTAGTGTTTTCTTCGTAGCTTGTGTAACCCTTTAGGAGTTTTATCGAATGTTTATTTTGAGGCACGTCCTAGGTGACATTGATGTCACTCACATGTTTTGCTTGAATTTTGTTTTCATTGCATAGTTGAGCGTGTAGTCTAATTTTGGTGTATATCTCGAAGTCACTTAACCGTACATTGGTCTGAGTAGTTATTTTTATTATTTAATTGTTAATAATTGTCGATTTCTAGAGTTACATTTCTTCGTAGTATTAATACTGTTGTATAGCACATGAGGCGTTACATTCTTACAAACACGAACAATGTTTTTCTCATTCCCATGGGTACTCCGTAATGTGTCACACTTTCTTTGTCGGCTTGCGTATTATCACAGCACGAGCAATACTATCATCCATGTTGTTAATCAATCACAAGATCACAACATAATCATCCATGAACCAATGTTTATACGCAACATCTTTCACTTCAGGAGGATCATTAGTTAAATGATGGATCTTCCAATGTGCACTAAGAAAGGTCATAAAGGCTTTAAACCACAGTAAATAGTTTTTTCCATCCAACTTGATCGAGGTTCTGGTGAGATTTTGGATCCATATCACGAGTAGGCCATTGTTTAATTGACTAGCACAACAAAATTAGATAAATGGAGAATTATTGTAGCATAAACATTGGAACAAGGAACAAGCACATGAACAAGGATCTAATTAGTACGTGATCAATCCAAACACAGGCACGGAATAAGGCACAAGCACAACATGTAGTAGCCTTAAAATGACATGCTCATCCAATGGCAAAGGCTGCAGGAGTTGCTGAAGGGAAGACGAGAGGCAAATGACAGGAGGAGGGGTCGAAGGGAGGAGGAAGGTCAGCTAGTGACTGGAGGTTGCAGGGTGGATGCTGGCGACTATGGGTGATGCACCTGCTACGGGTGAGCACCAATGATTGTAGGAGCTCTCTGTCATGGGAGAGGAAGAAGAAGAAAGGGTGGGTTAGGGTTTTACCATGCAACCTAAGTTCTTGATACCATGTTGGGCTAGAGAAAAGAATAATCACATTTCTATTGCTATGAGAAGGATTACATGTATATAGGGGACATCTACTACATGAATATCCAATAACTTATCTAACCTATATACATAAAAGCAGGACTAACAGTAACAAATCTAGCTCATCTCTAGATAATAGGCTTTGAACTTTGGTCCTCTACTAATCCTCTCCCTCGACTGTAGTTCTTGAGCCCATAGTAGGAATGATAAAAATGTTAATGAGTACTGTAAGGATTTGTTAGCTAATTAGACAACAAACTAATCGGAGTACACAGACTAAAGTGATTGAGGAAGAAGTAGGAATGGTTTTTGTCTCATAGGTGGGTAAAGAAGAAACCGACAACAACACAAACAGGTGGAGTTGGCCTACAAACTATCAAGAGAACTTGAATGGTAAACTTCTTGTGTGGAAGTTGCTCATAAATCTTACACCCAACTCTCACCATGAAAAGCAACAAACAGAACTATACCTAAAGCAATAACCTGAATGACCATGTTAGATGGCTTGACTCTTTAAGCACTCATACTTCTCTCTCTCAATTCATGCCTTTCAAGTATAGAATTAAACGTTGGTTTTGTGTTGGGACTTTGGTTCGGCAAAAATAGGAAATGTATCGGATATCGATGGAAATGTCTGTGAAAATGTGGTAAATTTATAGAAATCCATGGAAATAGTCAAAAAACTATGAATTTTTACTTGAAACTCTAGAATAAGTTAAAGTAAGTTATAATCTACATCTTAGACTACTTAGATCAACTTTTTAATATGTATTACATTAAAATACACTAGATGGACCTAATATAAATATCCTAAAGTATAAATAATATGTAAAAATACTTAATAAATGTTTAAAAACAAAAATACTCAAAAATGTTACCTTATATATGTTTAATACCTTGAAGAATACCTTAATTGATTAAAATATTCTTCTTGTGTATTAGTCATGTTGTATCCTTGATGGATTTGTTGTTGAACTTGGGATTTTGTCTAGAACACATAGTTATTCCAAGACATATAATTATAATATGTTTGGTATTCATTGATGTAGTGGTGGTATTGTAATATTGACAGTTGTATTAAGAATCCCATTGGTAGATATTGTGAAATTATATATACCGATTGAGAAATTTCTTAAGGTTGTCGAGAGATGTAAGAATTAACTTTAAGGACGTTCAAATTGTTGCTTTTCATATTGTATTGGCAGAGGTGCATAATGAAAGAACGAGCTTATATTTCTTTCCGTTTGTTCGCTTAAAGCATAAGAAGATGTAGTTCTTGTTCAATCACTTTCAATGTTATAATTTGTTTACTTGATGGAACTACCTCTGTAAGAGTTATAATCACAAAGATCTTTAGGATCATGAATACTCAAAGAGTCAAGCGAGTCTAATAAAGATTCTCTTGTATGACTGCTTCAAAAGTCTTCATCTAGTTATTGATTACGACAATCCGTTTGTCGATAATGAATTTCTGGTTGAATTTCATGATCCTCGTTTTGTGTGAAAGCATCATTCTTTGTAAATGGACTAAATGACCTGAGCCTCTTTGTCCTTGTAACTTTTCTGTTGCAGGTCGGGTAGCATCTTCAATGCCACCATCATCTCGTTTGGTGGTTGTATGTCATAAGCATTATCTATGTCACTGTCATTTTCACGAGAGTGTCTTAATGAGTTCATATATTTTTCTACATCGATGTCCATTTTATTAGTAATTCTAGAACATGGTTTACTTTGTTTTTCATCTAGAACTGATTCTTTATTTTCTTGCAACAATTGTACTATAAGATTATCTTCTTCGTCCTCATTATAAATATATACAAGATTTATTAGGTCCATATAGTTTTTTTTCTTTTCCCTCTTTGATATATTTTATTCTCTTTGTATGAATAAGGTTGAATGCAATCTAATTTCGTTCATAACTAGATGTTGCAGCTATTTAAGATAAAATGTTTACAACACTATTTTTCAGATTTGGAGCATTTGTTCTATTTAACATCTACCATTCACATGAAATATTATATTTAGTTATTCACTATATTATAGAGTAATATTATGAAATAAAAGAAATGATATTAAAAACATTAATTAGAGTCATTGTATCACGAGAACATATCGTGTGAGGTTTTCTACATGAGAGAAGTTTATCCTGAAAGTACTTTATTTCATTGAGAGCGTGTACTTTGACATTGATATTAAGTTTTAATTTTTTGATCACATCCCTGATAGTTTGGCTACCAAATTGATGACTGTATTGGAATTACAGATTCAAATAATATGCTATATTAACAAAAAAACTCATTTAACAAACAATTGTGTAATAAATGAAATGTGATGATGAAAAATATGAATGTATATGTTAAAATACGTACTGACTTCATGTAAACGATGAAGAAGCATGTTAGATCATCTCTCATCTATAATTTTGAGATATACTTTAGATGATTTGTATATTGCATAAGCCACAACATCATTCATCAATCTCATAGTTTCATATAAGAAATTTATGTTAAGTTTCTTATTATCATCCACCAACCGAAGGACCTTTGAAATTAGTTTTATAATATTTACAACTTTTTGACAATCTCTTAAAAAATGTACATTATTTATAATTGAATTTACTCTTCTACTAATTGGACTTTTACTCTTGTAGTATTTATACTACTGTAGTGAATTGAACATATACTTTAGTTAATTTTTTCAATCAATCATACTTTAGAAAGTAATATTATTTGTTGCAAATCGGATGACTTCTGGATGAATCAAAATACCATTGTAATATTCGGGTGACCTTATTAAAGTCAGTAAAAATAAATAGTTGTAAATAAAATTTGTTACAATCTTTACATATCTTATTGTTTTCTCACCAACTTCGTCTTTTCGAAGTCTTTAAGCATTAAACCAATACTGTGAGTTGCACATGGTGTCCAATATGTCATACTTTTTCATAATCCTAGAATCAATCTTTTTAAAATTACTTCCATTATCAGTCACAATTTGTACTATATTTGCTACTCTCATTTGTTTAATGACTTCTTCCATTTGCTTGTATATGTACTTGTAATCTCTGATATCATCAGAAGTATTAATGGACTTCAAGAAAATTGTACAACCATCATAGTAAATCATGAAGTTGAAGATCTGTTTCTTATGGTATTTGTTCAATTATTACACATGGCAGTCATTGTTGTTTTAAGTCATTAATGTAGGTTTCTAATTCTTTCTTTATTATTTTAAGATACTTGTTTATAATCTCATGTTCAGTTGGTGTTTTTACTGTCGTACCTTTTTTTGCTCCAATATCAAGTATAAAGTCCATTTGTTGTTTTTTGTTAGGATAATATTGAAGAACATATATTTTGCTACAACTTGACTAATTTTTTTCCTTGTATTTCCAAACATGTCTTTAGTCGTCTTTTATTTTGAGACTTCTTTTCTAATATTTCAACGATGTCTTTACCTTTATCTTTCTGTGTAATGCCATTGTCATTATTATTTCTGCTTCCCTTGTAAGTTCAGGTACTACTTAACTTATAGAATCTTTCAATTTGTTTTCTATGTCATTCTTCATATTTAAACTTCATGACTACTTTTCTATACATTTTTTTGTCTTCTAAAGTGTCACAGTCGCAGAATAAATTATATCATCATCTGAATTCGATATAGGAATAACAATAGAAGTATCTTCATTGAAGAAAATCTTATTGAATCTTTCTTCTCTTCTTTTCTTGTTAATTTTCTTTACTTTAGTGTCCTTTAACAGCTTTCTTATTTGAGTAAAAACTATAGATAAACATGATTTACACTTAGTTACATTATTGTATCTGTCAACAAGGTGTTATTTTAATCTTGTTATTCCTTTATTCTTCATTTGCTTGTTACAGTATTTGCATTGTGTTTTTTATATATCATTGTCAATAGGATATCCATGCAACTAAGCTAGATTCTCTGATTTAACTGCTTTTACATCATTACGATCTCTATTACTTTTAGATCCTGAGGAATTTGATATTTTGAAGGTTGAAAACAAAAGATAATTATTATTAATTTAATGAAATAATACATTCAAATATTTCTTGATTTTCTACATGTTTTAGTGTTTTTTTACAATCATTCATGATTTTTTTTCATTTTTTCCTGATTTTTTAATTAGTTACGAAATATTCTGATTTTTTTAAAAATTATAAAAATTTACTGATTATATACAATTATTAGTTTGGATCTATGTATTATTAGGTTAGATTTATCATCTATGTAATAAACATGAAATATTATTAGTTTAAATCCTTATTTTTTAATTAATTACGAAATAAATATGAAAATTCCTTAGATTTATAAAAAAACGTTAGATCTATGCAAAATATGATTATTAGGATATATCTATATAGTATATAAGCAATTTATATAATTATATATAAGTTACTAACATCAAGATTCAAAATAATAAAATAAACTTGAAAAGACCTTAGATTTATGTAATATTATGTTAGATCTAACTAAGATTTAGCTTTATACCTAAGATCTACATGTGACTTAAAAAAGAGAGGGAAATTGTATGCTCAAACATAAGATCTAGCTTAATAAATTGAAGAGAGATGAGGAAACACCTTGCATAGGTTGGGGGAATTGTATTACTGACCTCAAGGTAAATTGTATGAAAAAATGCATTTGTCTATTCTGGCAATCTACATCAGTTGGAGCCTACTCCATTACTGAAATTTGGCTTCATAAATAAACGGGCTTATGAGCTTATCTAGTTGTCGAAGATGAGCATGGGTGACTTTAAGAATTAAGCTTGAGCATACAGGCAAGCATCCACAAATTCCCACATTTATTGGATCCTAGGAGACGTAAAGTTTTAGAAGGAACCCTTGAAAATACATTGATTTGATTTTTATGCTTATTTCACAGTAACTGATAACTAGGGAAAGGATGGACTGATCAAGTTCTGGTCTCTTCCCGATGGTGGATTGCATTGATTGCTCTTGCTTTCATGGAGATCAATGACCAGCAATTGTTGCAAAGGTTTTCTACTAGGTCTGGCTGGGGATATTGTTTCAGGTTATTTGCTGCCTGTCTAACGGTCAAGGTGGACTGGTGCTCTAGGTTTATTTTGGTTGGGTTTGGGTGGTGGTTCTTTGGTGGTGAGAGGTAATTTAATGAGATTTCTCCAAATAATAAAATTGTTAATTAAGGAATGAAAATGATGATTGGAAGAGGGGGTGAATACATAATTTGGTCTTCCAAAGTCTACTACTTTTGATTCGTTTCAGGTTTCAAAATTTAGATGAATTCATGATCTTAGTTGGGTCTTTAAAAGTAAATGGATATGCACTTGTAATTGGATCTTGCAAGTGGCAATTAAAACAGTAACCTTCTCTTGGGAAATAAGAAAGTTTAAACATTTTAAATAGAACTTTACAAAACAAATATCCAAGAAGCTAAAGGCACTGTTCTCAACCCAAGATCCTAATAATTTACAAGAATTTCTTGGAGTTAGAACATGGGTGTCACACAGGCTGTTGGAAGTTTCTGTAAGAATTCGAGGTGCAACAAATTTGGTTCAAAGGGTAATCTAAGATATTTTGAGGAAATAATTTACAAAAATTCTTAAAATGAAATAATATGTAACTATCAGAGTTGGATACCTTGAAACAATCTGGGCTGGAGGTATCTGTCAAAATTCATGGCACAATGACTTTGTGCAGCGGTGTCAGGTTTTTGAATTTTGAAGGGGAGGGGCTTGGATTGTGTGCTTTAATTTTTTGAACAACTACCTCTCAAAAAAACAGAAGAACAATTCGAGGCAACCTTGATACCCCAAGTTAAACAGCTTATATTTGTTGTCTGAATTGCCATCACAGCCTTTTTGCTTTGCTAAATTTGCACATTAACTTTTTCTTATGAATCTTGTGTTCAATTCATTTTGGGAAGGTCTTCCCCTTTCACAGTGGCAATGTCTGATGTTGTAATTGTTTGTTCTTTTTACAGGCTGATATGATCATTGTTAATCCTTTTTCATGGTCTATGATCCCTATTCACGACTGGTACAAATATTATTTTTATAATCATTTTGCTAAATGGGCCTCTGCATACACAGATATCAACTTTGATTTATATCAGTTTCCTATACTTAATTTATGTTCTTGCAGTGATTACTAGTACTTAAGAAGATAAATAAGAGTGACTCATTAATGGCTATGCAGGTTACACAGAAACCTAGCTTGTTCTTTATATATTGGCATTTGGATTGAAGTTGATAGTCATATTTCAAACAGTTAAATTTGATTATATTCACTGTCATTACGTAATCTTAGTCTTCTATGTGAACAATTGTGTTGAGTCTATTCTTTTTGCTCTGGTGTTATCTCCAAAGTTCAATTATCAGTGCAACCAAGTATGAATGTTCCCCAAGTTTTATAATAATTTTGGTTTTTTTTTTTTTTTGTTGATCATTATCTTAGCTTTTCTTATAATTTTAATTATCATCCTTTCTTTTTCCTTCTCTATCCTGACGGACTCAAATTTATGTCTGATATCTTTCGATGTCTAACAAAACACCTTTTGCAGCATTTCAAACCTTGTTTATTGCATGCGAACAGAGAACATTGATTCTGTTATGTGCAATGGTCAATGGATTATGAAAGATAAAAAGATCTTGAACGTAGATGAGGTAATTTGTTGTGGTATTTGTTATGCTGTCAAGGTTTCTGGATAAAAGTTTATTAGTTGGTTTCTTGTGGTTTTTTGTTGGGCTAGCTAGCTATAGTTCAATCTCCAGGGCTTAAAACAATGTTTTACCAGGAGATCTTTATGGGTAGCGAACCATGGACATGTACTTAAACTTTAATAACTATAGGTAATAGTAACAGCAGTGATGTAGCTGTTGAGACATAAGAAACCATACTAGTTCCAAGAGTTTAGACTGTTATGAGCACACATACAAAACATCTATCTTTGTGTGCCTTCAGTATGTATCTTTGTTGAGAAAGGAATTGAATGGGTGTGATATTTATGAATCTACTGGTTTACCTTCATATGTATGATATAGAGGATCACTTAGCAAGAAATTGGTACCTATTGGCTTAATTGTGTATACAAACAAAAAAGTCAAAAGGCGGATCAAACTCTCAGATGTGTCAGGACATGAGTGGAGGCTATCAATGGCAAGCCCTTATTCCTATTATACCAGATCAATTAAAAGTTATCTTTGTTTATGCCCTATATTTTGATTCCATTATTCCAAGGCAATCAAGTATAATCTGAGACAACAAAGAATGTGTAAAAATTCTCAATAAAAGTCATTTGATTTTCAGAATTCTAATATGAACATGTTGTAATTATCTTACTGGTCGCATAATCCAATGCACAAATAATTAGAATTTTTTAATTAACCTAAGAGTTGCATAATCCAATGTCCTTGAGATAGGCATTATATAATTAACCTGAGAGAACTGCATACTGTGATGTCCAAAAAATGAACACTTTTCAATTAAGAAGAGTTTTATATGGATTTCTAAGTAGATAACATCAGATCATTGGACTTTTGTTTTATATACATTCACAATATGATCAGGAAAAGATATATGGATATATGGTTATAAATCAATTTACCATGTTGATTTAGACGCTTTATTTATTTGGAAAAGATATAGGTGCTAGTTTTTGTACCCAAGATTCTGGATATATGGTTATAAATCAATTTACCATGTTGCCTGCTTTGTGAATATTACTCTTTGACAAACTACCAAGATTAGCGATTGTAGAAATAGGTCAGGCAAATCATAAGAAAGCATTTGTTTTGGCATCAACAAAAAGCCACCAATTATTCCAGTATCATGGCAAAATTCTTTCTTGTGGATTCATGTGCTGCTTATAATATAATTAAAGTAGCTAACCTGAAATTTATTTGACAGGAAGAAATCATCTCACAGGCTATGCAAGCTTCGTCAAAGCTTTTGAAGAGGACTGGTATTAGTATTCCCAATCGAATGTGCATCATGTAATTTCTTCTAAATCAAATTCACAACCTTTAATTATGGCTATTTTAAACTCATGATCTTTAGTTCAGGGTTATCTTTTACTTTTTCGAATCACAACTCATGGTTTTTGGTTGTGGTGATCTGAATTATTATACCTGTGTCTATTCTGATATTCAGTTGCTTCTCAAGCATTTACCTTTTAAGTTGCTATTGGTGTTGGCACTCAATACTTGTGACTTGCAGACTGATATCTGAATTTGCCACATTAAAATTGTTCTACAACAATTGCTTTTAGCTTCTGAATGCTTCTATTTATCAATTAGTGGCTATGGAAATTGAATACAATCTTTAGAGGCATTTGGGAGAACTCCTATACGAAACATGAATGAACAACAAATGAGGATTTTCCCCTTGGTCCCACTCTTCAGTGATAACAGCTCCTATGTTGATTTCGTGGAAAAGAAGAGCAGCAAACAATGGGAGGGCAACAAAAGTTTTAGTCAAAATAAATGTGTGAGGAAGAAAATTCATGGCAAAATTCTTTTTCTAGCTACAAAGGTGTTTATGCATGTGGAAAAGGAAGGAAAGATGACTTTTTTCTTAATCCCGAAGCATGTATACGGGTATGACACGACATGGATGGCAATTCTGGGAAAAGTAGGATACAATATGGTTAGGATACATCATTAGATAGAAATGTTGCAATGCATCTGTACATTTGTTAGTTTTTTTTAATATAAAATAAGAATTTCACACACAACACACTATTAATAAAACAATAAACTTCATTGTAATGCAAGATTGTAAGTTAACACAATATCTTTGACAAGGTTTGGAGCCCTCTTGCCTGCTCCCCCCTTAACCCTAACCTTTGAAGGATTGCAAAAACTTGCCAATCTTCAACTCACTAGCGGACATCAAAACTAGATTGTCTATATTAGTTATTTTTTATTTTGAGTTAGGGTTCTCCCTAAACAGCCCTCCCTTCTTTTCCCTCACCCTCCCTCATGTGGAAAATCTCCCTTCCAATGGGTATTAGAAGTAAACTTGAAGGATTTTAATGCCTTTTTAAATTAGTATAATGATTGTTAACTCTTTAGTCTGATGTAAACTAATACAGGGGTTTTTTTTTGTAACTCGTGTGAAATGTGAAGGGCAAAAATTAGAGTTGTCAAAGGTGACAGGGTTTTTTTGGAAATTGGTCAAAACTTGAAGGGTTTATATGAGAGATGCCCTTAAATAACATCATTACTATAAATAATTGAATATAAAAGTGGTTGGGAGTAAGGACAATTATGTAAGCACATTCCTTGTTATTAAGTACTTTTTTACTAAATGGTAAGATCTAGGTAGAAAGAAATTTACATGTTGGGATGTGCTAGGCACAAATTAATACTAATCATTTAGGCACGGACTAAAATGCAATAGCTATGAACAATTTGTGAAGAATAGTGTTTTGCCCATAATTTTTGTTTCTCTAAAGCTCCTCTACAAAATAGAGGAAGGAAAAATATAATTTTACAAGAAATAACTAGAGCAATGCTTTATGAAAGTAATTTGTTAAAGTATTTTTAGATTGAAGTTATAAATACCATTTGTCATATTTTAAATTTTGTTTTACTTTATCCTATGTTCGACTAAATCCACATTGAACTTTGATTTAATAGAGTTCTAAAGATTTCTTATTTAAAAGTTTTTGGTTGCAATTGTTTCACTTTAAATACTAAGGATGTGTTGGACAACTTTGATTCTAATTTGATGAGGAAAATTTTCTTAGCTACTCAACAAGAAGCAAGACATATAGAATCCATAACAAAAGTATACTTACTATTAGAGAATTTGTACATATTAATTTTGATGAAAACTTTAACAAGCCAATTAATTTAGTTGGTATAGATGAAGATGAAAACATTGGTCTAGGTGATAATCTTGTTATTCCTATTGTTGAAGTGATTGCCTATGAAAGCAATTGGTATAAAGATCTTTTAAAGGATTGACAATTTATACCAAGATATCCCAAGGATCTTGTCATAGGTGATGCTTTCAAAGGAGTGCTAACTAGATCCACATTGGATCATGAGTGTGCTAGCTATGCTTTCATTTCAATTATTGAATCTAAAAATATTAATGAGGTTTGTGGCAATGAATTTTGGATGATTTCTATGTTAGAAGAATTGAATCAATTTTCTAGAAATGATATTTGGAATGGTACCACAATCCGAAAATCATCCTATCATTTGCACAAGGTGGATTTTTACGAATAAGTTAGATGAATTCAAACATGTGATTCATAACAAGGCTAGACTAGTAGGCCAATGGTATAATTAAGAGGAAGGGATTGATTTTGATAAAATTTATACTCCCATAGCTTTTCTAGAATCAATTTGTATGCTTCTAGCATATGCATGTTTTATAGATTTCCATTTTATTTAGGAGGAAGTTTTCCAAATTTGAAAATGATTTTTTTTGGGATCATGTTTATAAACTCATAAAGACTTTGATTGATTTGACACAAGTTCCTATAGCTCGGTATGAAAGATTGATGAGTTTTTATTAATAATAGCTTTAATATTGGTCCACGGAAATTAGTTCAATCGATTGATCTTGCTCATAGTTGTGAGGTTTGTTTGTGAGCAAAATGGTCAACCAAAAAAATCTCGGTCAAATGATTTGCTTAATTCAGGTTATTCAAACCAAATTCTTGTGCTACTTTTTAAGGGCATCCCTTCGTTTCTTTTCTTCCATTCGTTTCTTATCTCTCCTTGGCTCTTTTCCTTTATGTCTGTACCCTAGTTTCCTTGTTCGATTGGCTTCTGTAACCATGCCGGCGAGGAGGATCGCAAAATAATGCGAAATAGTCGGCAAAATCACGTTGAAAACAAAACAAAATGCAAAAATGCAGGAGTCGCCACCTAGTCTATTATGGAAGATGAGGAAAACCATAAACATGAAAAATAATGCAAAACAATAAGTATAGGTCTGCGAAAAACAGAAAGATGTGGATAAAGATCCATGTTACGTATGAGGAAGGTGTTAGGCACCCTCGCACGCTCGATAAAATCGGTCTTCTATGATTTCTCCAATGAAATGTTGGCTTTTCAGCCTCTTACTAAACGCCCGAGGGCGACATGCCATGTCGTGTTTAGTATCTTATGTTAATAGGTGCATGATGTGTGGGGTGTGTCCTATGCTCAGAAATTTCACTCTTTTATCCCAGGTCAAGTGTATAATGCAAAGATATTGCATAAGCATAATCAAAGTTGTATCATTCTGAGTGATTTATCATCATCGCTCTATATGCAAATGCAAATACATAAAACAGTAAAAAAACGAAGTGTGCCTTCCTAGTAAATCCAGGAGAAAAACCAGGAAAAATCCAGAAGAAAAGCAAATCGAGAAAGCATGACAAGGATGTGTAAAAACATGCTGTATGCTAAAACAGAGCAGTGTGCTGGCTTGGTGCGCCACCTATGTGCGCCTAGGTGGGCCAGATTGGTGTAGGGTTAAAACAAGGCAAACATGTGAGGCTAAATCTTATAAAGATGCATTCAGGAAAGCTGAAATCTCTGCAAATGCATTCGGGAATGCAGTGAAGATTCGAGGAAAACAAATCATGATACAAATGCAAGTGTTGGTGAACCTTGTGTTCAAGGGCCAATAGCCTCACACAAAGTTACACTTATGCAACTAAAATGAGGAAAACAAGATCATCCAAGTCTCTGGATTATGGGCTGAAGTACAGGCTTTCCGTATAGGATAAAGGTGCAGAATACAACCTACCAGAGTCCACATGGACTGACCAAACAGATCGGAAAAACAATAGGAATCCAATCAAACTATAGTAAAAGCGATCGGTCAAAATCAGAGAATCAATATAACAGAAATCGCTCGGAAAGCTAATCGGAAAGCTAATGTAAACACATATGCAAAATGCCGCCCGACCAGTCTGTGCAGCAGATGCCTGCGCCAGACTGGTGCTCTGGTGAGGTGCGCCAGATTGGTGCGCCTGGAAGGTGTGCTAGTCTAGTGCGCCTGAAAGGTGCGTCGGATTGGTGCGCCCCAAGCAGTTCTGGATCAAACTACAACTGATCCAGAACCCCTCCCAGAACAAAACAGGGACTCTATGATTGGTGCAAATAAGCTGATGCAGATGTTAAAAAAATCGATTCATTGCAGATAAAACCAATCCATGGAAATTATGCAAATGATTAAAGAGACATGCTATGATGTTATCCGAAGAGCTCACTGTGCAAACCCCGATCTATGAATAAAATGCAACGACAAAGATGAAACAGAGTTCAACACAGCTGTGCGTTTAAAACTAATAACAGAATTCCTGTTGGTTGCATGTTATTGTCATGTTCATTCAAGTTTATGCATTCTTAGATACAGAGACAAAGGAGCAAAGGAAAACAAATAGGAATCATGCATCGTAGACAAGAACTGAAAATATGCTTCTAAATCTCATGCATTCTAGACAAAAAGAACAGGAAACAAACAAGAATCATGCGATATCTCGAAAGATTCATGCATTTGTATCATGGAACTAGCATGTTCAGGTTTGGTTAAAGCATATTTTGCTCATGTAGAAATTTAAGATAAACCAGGAAAGTGTCATGCTCTTACCTCGTTTCAAGAATGTTCCTTCTTGTAATACAGGAAATAAAAGGATCCTTGTTGCTTTGGAAGGATCAGGGAAGCTCTAGGATGCAAAGAAGTGCTCCAGGAAATGTG
>JAMKQA010253338.1:0-14653 GCA_024699735.1 Posidonia australis
GATCAAGCTTAACCATTACAGGGTTTTCTTGAAAGTTAGACCAAGTAAAGTAAAAGTTATTTGGTGATAAGTCTATCAGTGAATTCTGATCAATAAAGTGATTAAATCTGTCCATGTGATTGTTGCTGCAAATAATAGGGGAATGTTCACTAGGGAACCTTATAACATTAAAATCACCCCCCAGTAGCCAGCAACTATTGACCATAGTACCTATATGGTGTAATTCTTCCATGAAGATGGGTTTCATACTCTGGTCGCAGGGGCCATACACCCCAATAAGCCACCAGACCAGATTATTATCCAGATTTTCAAAATTGATAGAAAGACTAAAACTGAAAGGGATGCATCTGATAGCCTTGTATTGCCTACTATCCCACCCTATCAGTATCCCCCCTGAAGCACCAACAGAGGGGACCAGAGACCAAGTGTTAATTTTATGACCTCCTAAATATCTTAAACACCTTTCAGGAAACTCTTTCTATTTGGTTTCACTAACAATAATGATATCACATCTGTTAGATGCAATAAATTCCTTTAGTACTCTCTTCTTATGCCCAGACCCCATGCCTCTAATATTCCAGGCAGCTATAATCATAAAAAATGTTGATGCACGATCCGTAGTAGTGAAAGAAAGCACTCTCATGGAGGCAAAATATATCAATTGAAAGAAATAAATAGCAAATTTTGCATTTTGCTTTCGAATTTATTTATAGGGTAGGATGGTTGATGCACGATCCGTAGTAGTGAAAAGGCTTTCTAGGAGTAGTTCTGGATAAGGGGTTGATGAATTCATGAACAAGGTTGTGCTGATTGCTAAGCTTCAACATGGAAATTTGGTACGCTTGCTTAGCTGAAGCACTAAAGGAGAAGAATGAATGTTGGTCTATGATTTCATGGACAATAAGAGTTTTGATGCCTTGATATTTGTTATGTTAAATAATTTTCAAATCATTTAAAAAAAAGCAATCAATATTAAATCCATTCAAATTACTGTCCTTTAAATCCTTTAATTATCCCCTTATCTTTTAAAGAGAACCCAATTAACTTATAAGTATAAATCAAATCTTAGTAATTCGATATCTTTAACATTGAAAACCTACTTAAATCTTATCATATTCAAATCTTATCCTTGTTATTAATTTTAAAAATTCCAAAAAAAAAACTCCCTTTTTTTATTATAAAATCAAATAAAAATTCAAAAAACATAACATCAAAAACCTGTTACACATAAAGTAATATTTAAAAATTCGAGGATGTTACACATAAAACAAAATATGTGATGCATGGTTGAAGCATATGTGCACAAGGGGAACGTTGCTAGCTAGCTATAGTTAGATCTTTTTTTTTGTAACTAGCTAGCTATAGTTAAATCTTGATATATGGATAAATATCTCAATGTAGAGCGTTAGACTTGATTGTTGTGCTCAATTCTTTCATGCTAACTACAACAATAGAATCAATTCGTGAAAATGAGGTCAACGTTACTGAGTAGCCTGTATACATATTTCATACAATACCATGTATTCTATAATTTTCTAGATGATTCTGGCACGTTCATTTGTTAGCCAGTTCATCACCTCCTCTCTGTATAAATATTGTTGCGCACTGTTTACGTGAGTAATTACTGTGAGAAGCCATGCCTTGGCTTTAGTCTTTCCTGTCATCTTCTTCCTTCTTCCTCATCTCATTAAAGGTGTATAGATTGCGGACAATTATTGATCAATGAGTTTTGTCGTTAACTATTAATAAATTAATAATTTTGTTTTGTCCAGATTCTTGTTGGATTGGAGAAAGTGTGTAGACGTCATCACTGGGATTGCTAGAGGTCTTCTCCACCTTCACCTGGATTCAAGATTTAGATTCATCCACAGAGACCTAAAAGCTAGCAATATTCTTTTGGATGAAGCAATGAATCCCAAAATTTTTGACTTCAGCATGAACGGCAAGAATATTTGAAATATATCTGATGGGGGAGAACACAAAAAAAGCTATTGGAACCTAGTGAGTGCCATATTGCATGTATGATATAATCCACAATTTATTACGACGTCTCACTGACAATAATTTCTTCATGTTCTTAGTGGATACATGTCCCGCGAATATGTAATGGACGGCTGGTTGGTCTCCGATAAGAGATCCTGGTGGTGGGGAATCTTCTTGGAGGGTGGGAGGAGGGTCATGGTGGTTCTTTTGTCGTGTGTAGATTGTTCTCTTCGCTTTGGAGGTAGGGTTCCATTGCCGGTGCACCTGGTTGCGGATCTTCTAGTGTTTCATTCATTCATTCATCGGTAGTGGCTTCCTGTCGGAGGAAGCTTGGGTTTCTGGTGCATTATCGGTTGGTACGTTATTTGTTCTTTCTAGTGTTTTAACTATTGTTGTTGTGTGGTGTGCTGTGGTTTCTTGTTCTTGGCTGTTAGAAATATAGACATCTAACTCAAAATTAATTGACAATGAGTGTAGAGATTCATCTATATATAACCATAAGTCCTAATCTTTACTTTTTTAATGTAGGACTATTCTAAGACTCTTTCTTACTTGTGGTCTATTTTAGGTCTAACAAGTGTCTCTCTTAAACATGGGTGGATGTATATAGACTTGGGCCTGTTTGGATCTCTTTTGGCTCTGATACCATGTTAGAAATATAGACATCCAACTCAAAACTAATTACCAATGGATGAAGGAATCCATCTATATATAACTACAAGTCTTAGTCCTCACATTTTCAATGTGAAACTATTCCATCATTGGCTCATGGCTTCTCTCTTCTTCTTTTTAGGGTTGCCGTTAAGCAAATTAGTTCTTCGTACATTTCTTGGCTTTGGTCATGTGGTTTGTGGGTTCTTGTCATCACAGGTGGGTTCTGCTTTGCCCACGGTTTGTGATGGCCTCCATTGAGGAAGGGGTGGATAGATGAGGTCTGAATCAAGGAGTTAGGTCGTATGCTGTGATGACCAAAGGGGGAAGGAGGGACGATGATGATATTGCTTTTAGGGAACCTAGCATGAAACTTGGCCGGCCAGCTATAATTTTATCAAATGTTGAGATTGCAAGGATATCATTGCCCTACAAATTTGCACTTATATTTAACTTCATTGCTATGCATCTTCCTATGAACGAGATTCATATTGAATCTGATTTTATCAAGATATACACTTGTGAGCGATGGATTATGAAGGGACAGGTGCTCAAAATATTCAGATGGTCACTGTGGTTTAGACCTCGATTAGAAAGCATAGTTGCTCCTGTTTGGGTTTCTATGCCGGGTCTCCCTCGTTGCTATTACAAACCAAGCTTTATCAAATCTATGGTGACACTTTTTGAACCTCTTCTTGCAATTGCTAATCCTACTGAAACTGGTTCCACGACTGTATGTGCTAGATTTTGCGTGGAGTTGGACCTCACCAAAGAACATCTTTTTGTGATCTATGTTGGTACTGATTTACAAGGAGATTTCCATCCAATCAAGTTGGAAAATAGGCCATTGTTTTGCTCAGGGTGCAAGAAGATGGGGCATATCTTTTCTACATGTGGGCACAATCTTGATCGTGTTAGAAGGAAGAAGGATAATGTTGTTCAAGTCAGGAGAAGGGCTGAGAGGAAACAGGCTATAGCAATGTTCAACAAGTGGCTAGGATCCAACAGGCAAGAGGATAAGGAAGCCTACTGGGAAGGTGTTCAAATTGAAGGGGGTTCTGACAATTAGTGATTAGGAAGACATTCCCATTCTAGTGTTTTTCAGCATCTTAAGAGGGATCTTGTGCTGACTGAGAAGCCAAATTATTTGTGGGAAGCAGATCCAGAGGTTCCGCATATGTTGAATTCAGTTTTCCAGGAGGACGATGATGGGAGGGTCGTTGGTGGTCATTTGTTCTTAGAGCTGCATCATTTAGCTTCAGATGTTATGGAAGATGTTGAGGTTAATTAGGAGGAGGTGTCACAATTGAAGGAATACTCTGGTCTAGCATCTTCGTCTTTACAGCGTAGGCAACTATGTGGCGATAATCTATCAAGGGTTTGGCATGTGTGTTAGGGAACAGAGGATCATGGAAACTCATACATGATAGCGTGATTTCAATTTTTGTAGAGAATAGGACTCCAGAATTATGAATATTTTAGGATTTATTTCACCTTGTATTCCATTTAGAATCAAATCCAATATACATATAGAGGAGTCATCTATTCCTCATAATTTCTCCAACCTAATCCACCACCATTGATTAAGGGAGAAATTCTCCCTTTTTGTATTGTCTGTGGTCTTCTTGACCACATTTACTAATATCACCTACTTTGTCATGAAGATCAAGTTATAAATTCCTACAAATTCCCACTTCATGGGACATATGAGTTTTTTTCAATTTCTACTTCCACAATTCGTGAGAATATTTTCCATTACCATTATCCATGGAAATGTTCTTTAATTCCATTAAGCCTACAAGTTTAAAAAATTTCTCTACTAGAATCTCTTTTGTCATTAGATCAGCAATCATGTCAGAGGTGGGAATATAACTCGCCTCTATTTTATCTTTCTGTATAATATCATAAATGTAGTGATAGGATATCTCAATGTGCTTTCCTCTTGAACTATTAGCACCACTATTTATAAGACCAATTACTGTTTGATTATCACAATATATTCTGACTGGTCCATCTATCAGATTAAGATTCAAGTCGTTCAACAATATTTTAATCCAAATAGCATGTGTGGTGGTTGTACTACATGCAATGTATTCAACTTCCTGTGTATATCTAGCAACATAGCATCGCTTATTACTTCTCCATGAGACAACACCACCACTAAAGATGAATAAGTGTCTAGATGTAGACTTTCCATCATCTTTATCACCTCCAAAGTCTGCATCCGAATAAGTTAATATTTCTAGCACTTTCGCTTGGTATACAAGTTTATATTGCAACGTATCTTTGATATACTTCGTAATCCTCTTAACAGCTTCCCAATGTGTTGGTACAAGATTACTTTGATATCTGCTAACGAAACTCACTGAATATACCAAATCTGATCTAGTACACAACATAACATACATTAAACTTGCGACCGCTTGTACATATGGCATATTCAGAGGTTTCTGTCTTTTTCTAGGACATTGACTTTTATTCAATCTTTTTCCATACACATATGGTGTAGTGCAGGGACACAATTTTGCATTCCAAACCTTTTCAGTACTGAGTGTAAATACTTTTCCAGATTTATACTAAGCATTCTAAACCTCCGATCTCTAAGGATCTGTATTCCAAGGATATAAGATGCTTCTTCCATGGCCTTTATTTCAAATTTCTCACTATGTTTAATTTGTACTTTATTCAACAATTCCATGTCATTTGTAGCAAGTAAAATATCGTCTATATATAAAGACAATTGTAACACCCGTAAAATTTATTTTGTAATTATTTACATTTTATGAATTTTATTCCTAGACGAGTGTTACTGTTCCGAGGCCTATTGTGTGGATTTGTACTTTTGGACTTGGGCCTCGTGGGTTGGCTTCTATTTGCATGTCCCTGTGCATGGTTTGGCACTGTGCATTGTGGCACTGTACATATGGTGTCCGGGTGTGGGTCCTTGTCGGGCCTGCTTTGTGGGCCGGTGGTTGAGGCTGGTAGTTGGCCTCGTGGTTGTGGTGGGTTGTTGGCGAGGCTAGTAGTTGGGGGGAAGGTTGGCATGCATGCGACCACCTACTCCTTCTACGTGGTTTTTTTCTTTAAGCCGGAGGCCTTCGCCATGCACGACCCAAGCCTCCTTCTCTTCCCCCGCGCATTCCCTCTGTCCCGAGCACACCATCTCCCTTCCCTTTCCTCCCCTCATTTTCCCCTCCCCTTCTCCCTCCATCTCACCCCACCTCCTTTCCGTCTCTCTCTTTCTCTCTCTCTCACTCTCCCTCCCCTATTTCTCTCCTCCCGGCGACCTCCTCTGTGCTCGGTGTGCTCAAGAGCCGGCATCGATGTGCAGTGGCTCGTGGTGGTGCGTAGAGCTTGAGCGGAGCGCTCTTGTGGTCGTGGTTGCGTCAAAGTTTGCTGGAGTCGGCTGGAGATTGTCCTCGTTTCAATTACGCATCTCCAATCCCTGTAATAGAGAGCATGTAAATGGTAGGAATTGATAGGGTTGCATGAAATCTAGGTAAATGTACATTCCTGGAATTTATTGTGATTTTATGAGAATTTATGGTGGATTTATGGGCATTTATGCCGATGGTTGCGTTTTGGGTTCTTTTGACCCTTCTGCATTTATGATTTTATATCTTGATGCATGATGAATGAATTTTAGTTTTGTTTGTTGGGATATGGAGTATACTCGAGGGTCTACATCTTATGTTTTATGCAAGAGTTTTGGTATTTGTTTAGGGAGTCCGATCAAAGGTCCCAGTTTAGGTCGTTTTCTGTGTTTCGCAGAATTCGACATACCGAACCATTTCGGTTTGCCGTTCCTCTATCAAATTAGGTCTTCTGGTCAAAATTTGGTCGTCCGATTTTAGACGATCACCCGAATTATGAGATTTCGACCGACCGAACCATTTTTGGTATACCGAATTTGATTTGAGTGTTGATCATTGACCTGATTCGGTCGACCGATCTAGATCAACCTACCGAACCAAGGATTTTTGGCATACCAAACCTATTTTTGGCATTTCGAATCTGGGCCCAAGTAAGTTTATAATATCTGATTTCTGAGGGTTTTCCGGATTGATTTGTTTTGTTCCATTGAGAGGGATTGTGGGCTGTCAATGGTGGTCTCTTGGGACCCCTAATGTGTCGTTTTGCTGAGATTTTGGAAGAGTTTTCAAAGATATGAAAATAATTTTGGAAAGTGGATTTTAAAAAATAATTGGCCTATTTTGGAAAATGTTTTCCTAGTTTTCTGTGTGTGGGCCGAGACAGCATGGGATCGTGTCATCTGGACCAGGGAATGTGACGGCATTCTCAAGTGGTCAGGCGCGACTCCCTAGTTGTAGTCGAGGGACCGAGATACCTAAGGCTGAGGGGCGTTGGGTCCTGGAGGTATGAGCCTCCTTCACTGTCGTGTTGAGGCTAGGGTTGAGGTCCGTGAGTTGAGGTGTCTTGTGGCATGACAGGGAGGTATGATACTCCTACTATCACTGTGAGTACTGAGACTCAGGTGTCATCGGGTGTGGAGGTATGACACTTGCCCCTAAGCACCGTGTGTGGAGGATGTCGTGAGGAGGCGGACCCTGTGGTGGCTAGTGCGGGTGGGACACGTGCCCCGTAGCTGGTAGCGTCTTGAGAGACAGGACAACCTTCCCAATGAGGGGTTGGCTTTGTGAGGGTTCTCTAGGTAGGGAGAATCGTGGGATGGTGATCGCTCCTACATAGGGTGGCATCACTGTGGCAGTGCAAAACACCGTGGTCGTTCCTCGATGGACTGCATGTGGCTAGAGTTTGGTTGCTTGGCACCGGGCTTCCCGACTCACTATGTGTGGTTTTGGCCATTAAAGGCCTTTTCTTGTGATTTTGGGCTAGTAGAGCCCCGATTGTGGTTTTGGCCTGTGTGGGCCTGGTTTGTGAGGTTTTGAGAAAATGGTTTGCGAAATGAATTTTAAAAGAAACGTAATTATGATTTTCTTTCTATGGTTTTCGTAGAGTGTGTACTAGGTGACTCCTATCACTCATGCGTTTTCCTTGTGGTTTTGGTTTGCAGGTGCAAACATGCGGTTGGTTTAACGTAGTGTATATAATTTGGAGTCTCCTAGCTGCACACACAGGTTCCTGGTAGTTAGATATTTTCTATTTGGTTTAATTTTCCCGTAATTTAATTTGTTTTAAATTATTATGGAAAGTGAGGGGCGTTACAATTTTGGTACCAGAGCTCCAATTTCACTAGGTTGCACTACACCTAAGGTGTCCAATCTAAAGTCTCCATAGGTTTTGCATGCATAGTAGAGTCTGCACCTAATTTTTCTCCATAGTTTTCTGGTTGTTGTTTTGTCTGTGATGTAGGTACTTTGCCTTTTCTCCGGCAGGATGCCTCTTTATGGTCGTAAGGGTAAGGCCCCTATCAGGGAGATCGAGCCTCGAGAGGACGCAGGTGGATGGAAGGCTGTTCGTGCAAAATTGAGGAGTTTGGCACACAGGATCTCTCACGCGTTCAGTAAGAGTAGTGCTAGTGAGCCGTCCGGCGACGCGTGGCTGAACTAGTTCACAAAGCTTCGTCCACCATTGTTCAAGGGCAAGGTTAGTGTTGAGGAGAGTGAGGCTTGGTTGGAGAAGGTGGTGAAAATGCTAGAGAGCATGGCATGCCCGGAGCAGCATTGGGTGCGACTGGCAACCTACCTGCTAGATGGTGAGGCAGATAGGTGGTGGAAGTCTGTGAGGTGACTGAAGTTCCCTAACTCAATCATTGTTAGCATCTAGTGGAAGGATTTCAAGGCGGCCTTCTATGACAAGCATTTTCCCGCTCATGTGAAGGAGCAGCTGCGCCAAGATTTCTGGAGTCTGGAACAGGACACAATGTCGGTGCTCGAGTATGAGATTGAGTTCGCCCGGTTGGAACGTTTTGCTCCTGCCTATGAGTCTATGGAGGAGTGGGCATAGAGGTTTCTGGACGACTTGAGCCCTAGTCTACGAGTGAAGGTGATGGACTGTCGGTGTGACACTGTGGAGGATATGGTTGGGATGGCTTACCGCTTCGAGGTGGAGCATTAGAAGTTTCTAGAGAGTTGTCCCAAAGGGAAGGGTAAGTCTCCTTTTACCTCCTGGTTCTCTTTTTCCAGTCCTCCAAGTGCTAGTACTTTAGGTAGCCCTGAGAAGAAGCAGAAGGCGAGGTCTAGTGTTTCCTCTGCGGGCCGGCAGAGCTTTGCTGAGAGTAGCGGAGCTAGCCTTAGTCAAACAGGGTCCAGTGCTCTTGGTGGGAACCAGTGCTTCAACTGCGGTAAGGTGGGCCACATCACTGCATATTGTCCTCATCCTAGGCAAACTTCCTCTCCAGTGGGGTGCTATAATTATGGGAAGGCAAGACATGTTCAGAGATCCTATCCGGAACCGCTTGAGAAGGCAAGAAACACACTGCAGTAGTCGACTAGGGGACGAGTGTTCACCATTGCAGCTCCAAGCGCTGGGTCTTCAGAAGATGTAGTTGAGGGTAAGGATAAATAGTTGGTTCTATAACCCTTAGAGATTTGTTGTAATCTCCTTGTAATCTAGACATCTGCCTAACTGTATGGATGTGTGGGGTTGTTTTGTTTAGCCATTAGGTTCTTTTATTATGGCTGGTCAGATGACCAAAGTGTTGTTTGACTCAGGGAGTTCTTTCTCCTTTATCTCTGAGTCTTTTACGATGGAGTTGGGAGAGAGACCAGTGAGACTGGCCTTTCATCTTAGCGTGGTGACACTGCTAAGGGAGCATAGTTTGGCATGGAAGTATCTGCGGTCTGTTAACTTGACGCTAAATGGCAAAGAGTTCGACACCAGCCGAATCGTGATGGACATGTAGGAGTACGATGTGATACTCGACATGGATTGGTTGGCGTAGCAGTCCGCTTTGATCGACTGTGCTGAGAGGAGAGTTTATTTTGGGTCTCCTAAGGATGGGTTTTTCTTTGTGCAAGGTGGGTGTCAAGGTGAGCCTAAGCTTATCATCTCAGCTATGAAGGCTTATAAATCTTTGGTCAAGGGTTGCGTGGGGTATCTAGCTAGTATAGTTACCTCCACTTCTCCTGAGTTGGGTGTTCACAACATCTTTATGGTGTGTGAATATCCCAACGTTTTCCCTGACAGTTTGCCTAGTATGCCACCTCATTGGGAAGTAGAGTTCTTGATCGATCTGATCCCCAGTTTTTTGTGCTGTGTCGAAGCCTCCTTATTGCGTGGCGCCAGCAGAGTTGCGAGAGCTCAAGACTCAATTGCAGGAGTTGCTGGACAAGGGATTTATCAGGCCGAGTGTGTTTCCGTGGGAAGCGCCTGTCTTGTTCGTCCGCAAGAAGGATGATTCGCTCTGACTATGTATAGATTATTAGATGCTGAACCAGATCACAGAAGAACAAGTATCCCCTGCCCCGCATTAATGACCTGTTCGACCAGTTGCAGTCTGCATCGGTGTTCTCGAAGATTGATCTGAGGTCAGGGTATCACCAGTTGAGGATACAAGACTCAAACATTTAGAAGACTTCTTTCTGGACGCGGTACGGGCATTATGAGTTCACGATCATGCCTTTCGGCTTGACTAATGCACCGACTGTATTTATGGATCTGATGAATAGGATTTTCAGCCCTTTTCTGGACAAGTTCATTGTGGTTTTTGTTGATGACGTACTGGTCTATTCTCCTAATGTTGAGACTCACGCCTTGCACCTGAGGGTGATTTTGGATACTCTAAGGTGTCATCAGCTGTACACCAAATTCTCTAAGTGTGAGTTCTAATTGAGTGAAGTCATGTTCCTTGGCCATTTGATTTCTGGAGAAGGCATCAGAGTGGATCTTGCCAAGGTCGAGGCGGTGAGCGGTTGGGAGTGACCGAGGACTGTGGCAAAGATCAGGAGTTTCTTCGGTCTGACGGGCTATTATAGGAGGTTTATCAGAGATTTCTCCTCCATAGCCGCGCCTTTGATAGAGTTGACCAGGAAGGGAGTTTCTTTCTGCTGGGACCAGAATTGTGAGGTGAGTTTCCAAGAGTTGAAGTCTCGTCTAGTTTTTGCCCTCGTGTTGACTCTGCCTTCTGGAAGTGGTGGTTTCACTGTGTATAGTGATGCCAGTGGTGTTGGGTTAGGGTGTGTTCTGATGCAGCATGGCAATGTCATCACATATGGTTCGCTCCAGCTAAAGGATCATGAGAAGACCTACCCGACCCACGATTTGGAGATGGCTACCGTAGTCTTCGCTCTCAAGCTCTGGTGACACTATCTCTATGGGGAGCAATTTGAGGTCTTCACCAATCATCAGAGCTTGAAGTATATCTTCATGTAGAGAGACCTCAACCTGAGGCAGCGTCGTTGGATGGAGTATTTGAAGGACTATGATTTCTGCCTGTCCTACCATCTCGTCAAGGCCAATGTGGTCATCGATGCCCTGAGTCGGCGTACGCACGTGATGGCGAGCCTAATGGTCAAGGAGTGGACCATGTTGGAGGATCTAGTGAGCTGCAAGCCGAAGTGGCAAGCTCGGAGAACGGTTGGTACCTGGGTGGCCAACCTATCTATTCACCCGAAGCTGTTAAAGTTTGTTGTCGCCTATCAACAGCTGGATCCGTTTGTTCAGGCTGTGTTTAAGAAGCTGGAAGTTGGTGGGGAGCCTCATTTCTCTGTTGGGGCATATGGAGAGCTATGGTATGATATCCGTCTATATGTGCTCCGGCATAAGGAGGCCAGGCAGAGGTTGTGGATGAAGTGCATCAGTCTAGGTACACCATTCACCCTAGGAGTACGAAGATGTACCGAGACTTGAAGACTGATGTTGCTGACCATGTGGCGAGGTGTAGTACCTGCTAGCTGGTCAAGGCAGAGCACCAAAGACCTAGAGAGACCTTGTAGCCGTTAGATATTCTTGTGTGGAAGTGGGAGCACATCTCGATGAACTTTGTGACTAGTTTGCCGCGAACTCAGTGGAAGAACAACACTGTGTGGGTGATTGTGGATCAGCTAACCAAGTCTGCTCACTTCTTGGCCATCCAAGTGAAGCTTCCGATGCACCGCTTGTCCGAGCTGTATGTCTCCGAGGTGGTTAGGCTGCATGGTGTTCTGGTGTCCATCATGTCGGACAGAGACACAAGGTTCACCTTAAGGTTCTGGAGAACCCTACAGGAGGCCTCAGGCACCGTGCTCAACTATAGCACAGCATTTCATCCTCAGTCGAATGGTCAGACATAGAGGACTATCTAGACACTAAAGGATATGCTCAAAGCATGTGCCATAGACTTTCAAGGGAGCTGGGAGGACCATTTGCCGCTGATTGAGTTCGCCTACAACAATATTTATCACTCGAGCATCAAGATGGTGCTATACGAAGCTTTGTACGGTAGGCCATGCAGATCACTGATTTGCTAGAGCAAGGTGGGCGAGCATCAGTTGATTGGTCCTGAGCTTGTGCAATTGTATGTGGACAAGGTGGATCTGATCCGTAGCAAGCTGTTGGCTGCACAGAGTCGGTAGAAGAGTTATGTTGATAGGAGGCAGAGACTGCTATAGTTTATGGTGGGAGACTATGTATTTCTTAAGGTGTCGTCGACCAAGGGTGTCGTGCGGTTCGGGAAGCATGGCAAGCTAAATCCTTGCTATATTGGCCCATACTCGATCACCTAGAGGATCGGTGAAGTTGCTTATCGGTTGGATCTACCACCAGAGATGTCGTCCATGCACGACGTATTCCATGTACCTGTATCTTTTCGCCTAGTCATTTTGAGGGTGAATTCTTCTATTAAAGTGGTTAGGATGTAACACTCGTAAAATTCATTTTGTAATTATTTACATTTTATGAATTTTATTCTTGGATGGGTGTTACTGTTCTGAAGCCTGTTGTGTGGATTTTTGCTTTTGGTCTTGGGTGTCGTGGACCGGCTTCTATTTGCGTGTCCCTATGAGTAGTTTGGCACTATGCATGTGGGGCCCAGGTGTGGGTCTATGTCGGGCCCGCATTGTGGGTCCGTGGTTGAGGATGGCAGTTGGCCTTGTGGTTGAGGCTGGCAGTTGGCCTTGTGGTTGTGGTGGGTGGTTGGCAGGGCTGGCAGTTGGGGGCAAGGATGGCATGCATGCGACCACCTACTCCTTCTACGTGGTTTTTTTCTTTAAGCCGGAGGCCTTCGCCATGCATGACCCAAGCCTCTTTCTCTTCCCCCATGCATTCCCTCTGTCCCAAGCACACCACTTCCATTCCCTTTCCTCCCCTCATTTTTCCCTCCCCCTCTCCCTCCATCTCACCCCACCTCCTTTCCGTCTCTCTCTCACTCTCCCTCCCTTGTTTCTCTCCTCTCGGCGACCTCTTCTTTGCTCAGTGTGCTCAAGAGTCAGCATCGGTGTGTGGTGGCTCGTGGTGGTGCGTGGAGCTTGAGCAGAGTGCTCCTATGGTCGTGGTTGCGTCGAAGTTTGCCGGAGATCGTCGGAGCTCATTTCAGGTACGCATCTCCAATCCCTGAAATAGTGAGCATAAAAATGGTAGAAATTGATAGGGGGCATGAAATCTAGCTAAATTTACATTCCTGGAATTTTTTGTAATTTTATGAGAATTTATGGTGGATTTATGGGCATCTATGCTAGTGGTTGCGTTTTGGGTCCTTTTGACCCTTCTACCTTTGGGATTTTATATCTTGATGCATGGTGAATAGATTTTAGTTTTGTTTGTTGGGATTTGGAGTAGACTTGAGGGTCTACATCTTATGTTTTATGCAAGATTTTTGGTGCTTGTTTAGGCTGGTCCGATTGGAGGTCCTAGTTGGGGCAATTTCGGACTATAGGGTTTGGATCATTTTCTGTTTTTCGCAGAATTCGACATACCGAACCATTTCAGTATGTCGTTTTTTCTATCAGATTAGGTCCTCTGGTCAAAATTCGATCATTTGATTTTTGACGATCGCCTGAATCAAGAGATTTCGGTTGACCGAAACAGTTTTCGGTATACTGAATTTGGCCTCAGTGTTGACCGTTGACCTGATTCGGTCGACCAATCCAGATCGGCCTACCAAACTAGGGATTTTTGACATACTAGATCTGTTTTTCGACATGCTGATTCTAGGCCCAAGTAAGTTTATAAAATCTGATTTCCGAGGGTTTTCCAGATTTGATTGTTTTGTCTCATTGAGAGGGTATGCATCTTATGTTTTATGCAAGATTTTTGGTCTTTGTTTAAGGAGTCCGATCGGAGGTCCCAATTTGGGCGATTTCAAACGATAGGGTTTGGGCCATTTTCTGTGTTTCACAGAATTCGACATACCGAACCATTTTGGTATGCTGTTTCTTTATCAGATTAGGTCCTCTGGTCGAAATTCGGTCGTCCAATTTTGGACAGTCGCCCGAATCAAGAGATTTCGACCGACCGAATCATTTTCAGTATAGCAAATTTGGCCTGAGTGTTGACCGTTGACCTGATTCGGTCGACCAATCTAGATTGGCCTACCAAACCAGGGATTTTTGGCATACCGAACCTGTTTTTGGCATGCCGAAACTAGGCCCAAGTAAGTTTACAAAATTTGATTTCCGAGGGTTTTCCGGATTTGATTGTTTTGTCCCATTGAGATGGATTGTGGGCCGTCAGTGGTGGTCTCCTGGGACCCCCGATGCGCCGTTTTGCCGAGGTTTTGAAAGAGTTTTCAAAGATATGAAAATAATTTTGGAAAGTGGATTTCAAAGAAATAGTTGGCCTGTTTTGGAAAATGTTTTCCTGGTTTTCTGTGTGCTGGCCAAGGCAGCGTGGGATTGTGTCGTCAAGAACAGGAAATGTGACGACATCCTCGGGTAGTTGGGTGTGACTCCCTGGTTGAGGTCGAGGGATCGAGATACCTGAGGCTGAAGGGTGCCGGGTCTTGGAGGTATGAGTCTCCTTGACTGTCGTCTCAATGCTAGGGTTGAGGAGTCTAGTGGCATGACGGGGAGGTATGATACTTGTAGACACCCCGATTTTGAGGTGACCCAGGAATGAGTGTCCCTATGTTGCTTTGGATGCGATCAGCCTTTAAACCGAGCCCCTAACCCATTAGCAAGCC
>JAMKQA010253344.1:0-10221 GCA_024699735.1 Posidonia australis
AAATCACATAAAAATCAATGAACATGAGCAAAATCAATCAATACATCAACAAATTGTAGAAAAAATGGAGAAACCACATAAAGATCAAGATAAAAGACCACAACTGACATCTATATTTTGAAAAAATTAAACAAGCAAAAATTCACGAGAGTAGTCATATAAAAGTGAGCAAAAGATAGTAAAATCGACACATATGTCAATAGTATGAACAAAAATCACAAAAACATCAGGATAAATGATAAAAACATGAGAAATTTCAATAAATACCTTGGAGAGTGAAGTTGAAAGGAAGAAAAAGTGAAGAAGATCGTTGGAAGTCACTAAAGAAGTCGTTGGAAGTTGCTGCCAGAGTTGCCGCTGGAAGAGGCTGCAGTGGTCGACTGAAGGAATCCACCAAGTAGCAATCGCTGATGATGCACAGGGAAGAAGAAAGGATTTAGGGAACGGTTCGATTTTTTTTGTTAAATAAATGGGTGAAAATCTAGAGATGGGGGTTGTTGCGGGAGATGGAGGCTGTTGCGGGATCGACGGCGTACGGAGGACGCGACGGAGGAGGGAGGCAACGGGAGGTTACGGGAGATGGGGGCTGTTGCGTAACCGACGGCGTACGGACGACGCGACGGAGGAGGGAGGGAGCGAGAGGAGGGAGGGACGCGACGGTGGACTGACGACGTACGGAGGACGCGACGGAGGAGGAAGGGAGCGGGAGGAGAGACGACTGTTGCGGGAGATGGGGGTTTTTGCTGGAGAAGGGAGAGAGAGCTGTTGCGCGAGATGGGGGCTGTTGCGCGAGAAGGGAGAATGGGAATGGGAATGGGATTCCTTCAGTTTTGAGATGGAATGGAATTCCCATCTTCAACAGGAATTTGATTCCCAAGGGAATGCCATTCCAATCCTTTTTTTTGTACCAAACATTGGAATTTCATTCCAATATATTTTTTCATTCCATTCCCTTCGATTCCAGCGTTCATTCCAGCGTACCAAACGCAATCTTAGGGATTAATTGTGTTCACACTTACACCGAGTTCACATTTTGAGAATAATTGTGTTCACACTTAGGAATCATTATGTTCACATTAGTGATGACCAAGGAGGTAAGACCACCACCTCACATAAACACCACTTCCAGTTGTCTTTAATATAAATCCAACATAAGATCTTTATAAAATAGTGAAATATCCTTGTCCTTAAATTACAAGAATGAGGACATGTTTTTAATGGAAGTTAATCTTATATACACGAAATGTCTTCTGTAGGTGCTTATAGAATTATTTTTTTTAGGTACCTAATTAGGACCATTGGATGAAAATCTAATAATCTTCTTCCTTTCCTTTCTTTATTATCCTCTCTCTCTCTCTCCCTTCTTTTCTATCACCCTCATACGATCCTCTCCTCTTCCCTTTCTCCCCGCCGCTGCCACCACCTTTTCCTCCCTCTTTCTCCCACTGTCACTGTTGCCTCCCCTCCCTCCTCCCCTCGGCCCTCATGTATTGTGCTGCCTGCCTCCTCTTCACTGTCGCCCCATGTACCAATGCCTCTCTTGTATACCATGTTGCCTACGTCCTCTGTCAGTGGTTGCCTCATGTACCAGCACCTCCTACATGTACTGTGCTGCATGCCTCCTCCACTGCCACCATTGTCGCTTCTCCTCTCTGCCTCCCCACTCCTCCTCCTCCCCAGCCATCCCTGTTTTCCTCCTTTCCCTCAGCTGTTGGATGTATTCAATGGTGGAAGTTATGCATCTACAGAGATTCTTTCTTGCAAGAGCCTATAGAAAAAATGACCCCTCCTATATATATAGCATATATCCTACATGTTACCTCATTTTATCCATTAGTAGGACTCAAAAGTCGCTTCCTAGAAAAAACCCAGTATTTGATTTTGAAATTCAAATTCTACATCTTTCTCTTATTTTTACGTTGGATGTACCATTAAACCACTCGTAGCGCTGCCTTCCCCAAACCCTCCTCCCCCCTCATAGAACTGTCGACTACAGCAACCCTCCTCATAGAAGTCCATGCCTCTTCTGCCCTCCTCTTGTAGAAGTCATCGTAGCTCCCTATAGGCCTGATCCAATGCCACCTACCCCTCCTCTCCCTCATAATGCCCCATCTCCTCTCCTCCCCCTTTTTAGCTGTTCCAATGCTTCCTACCCTTCTCATGTAGATCACTACAGCAAGCCACTGTCGTCGTGTTGAAGAGAGGAGGAGGAACAAGGCAAGGGGAAAAGAAGAGAGGTCGTCGTGTCGCCGTCACCATTGTCGTCGTCGTCACTTGCCGCACGTCGCTAGTGGAGGTACACATCCCATAGAACTCTTTTAATTGTGAATAATGTTGTGCATAATGTCTGAATGCTTTGATTATTGTTTTCTTGAGCTACATGCATCGAATCGTTTGCAATTTGGTATATGGTTTGCAATTTTTGTATGCATGTGGTGAAACCAGTAGTGAATGGAATTCTCGGATGAATAGTGTCATGAATGGTA
Source organism: Posidonia australis (assembly GCA_024699735.1). Taxonomy (NCBI): domain Eukaryota; kingdom Viridiplantae; phylum Streptophyta; class Magnoliopsida; order Alismatales; family Posidoniaceae; genus Posidonia; species Posidonia australis. The sequence goes on from JAMKQA010253344.1 coordinate 2,487, forward strand.
ACTACAAACTTTAATCCGTGATTTCTTGAATTTACATACCGAATTCTTGTGATTTTTGTCTCAAATAGAAGATCATCTTGAGATCTTTAATTTGGTATATTATTTGTGATTTTTGGATACATGTAGAGAAACCAGTCGTGGTTTGAATTTTCGGGTGTACTGTAGTAGTGAATAGTAAACATCGGTTTGGACAGTGATTTCTCAGGCTACGTTCCTCGGATTTTGATGATTTTTATCTCAAATTGAAATTGTAGATCTTATCGAGATCTTCAATTTGATATGTTGTTTACAATTGTTGAAAGAACAATAGGTTTTTAGTGTCAAAAATTTAATTGTGTTTTATCATGTATTTACTATGCTCGTTGGGTTACTTCACGAGGAAGACGATGAATAGTAATTTGGAAAATTTTGCATTTGCATCCCTAAGTTTGTGGAAGTTACATATTGGTTCTTAGTTTATGAAAAATTTACATTTTAGTTCTTGAATTTTATAATAATTACTTTTTAGTCCTTGAGTTTAATGAAATTTACTATTTGGTCCCTGAACTTTGTAAAAATTACTTTTTAGTCCTTAGCTTTTAAATTTAATTATGTTTCAGTCCTTAAATTTTGTATAAATTACATTTAGGCCATTAGAGATTTGTTTTTAATGATTTTTAATATGTTTAGTGTCATATGAACCATGTAGGTAATTATGGTATTATAATAATTAGGAGAATCATTAGAGATGATTTAAGGATTACTTAAAATATATTAGCAAGATCCCACTAGGATGTAGTTTAGTATAAAAGACTATATGACTAAGAAATACTAAGTCTTTCTCCTTAATGGGTTAGATGGACTTTAGGATTAATGTTTGGCTCTAAGATTAGATGTTGGTTTAGTTTTTTGTGCGGTACACTGAATTAGGTATTTAATGGCATTTGTTTAGGTGTAGTTTGTGTTGATGATCGGTCTTGTAAGTAAAATTGGACTTTAAGATTGTTGTTTTGGCTTCAATGTTGGACTTTGAGACCTAGAAAGTGTTGTTGTTATTCGGCATTTTGTGATTTCAAATGGATTTCAAAATGACATGATCAATGTTTTGAAAAATAGTTTTCAAAGGATTTGGAAAAGATGGTTCAGGGTCTATGTTTTTTGTTGTGGTTTCTAGTCTCCATAGATCATCATATCCTTATTTTCACACCTAAAACCCAAACAAATCCATTTAAATTCTATCCTAACCATTGAGTCCAAGATAGTTAGCCATCGACGGTCATTATCGAGCCATTCCTCCTATATAACGACCCCTGCGCCCAACGAAGAAGCTTCGGCTTTGCTCTCTAGCTTTGGACTCTCTCGCTCACTCTAGAACTCTGGCACTTGCCTTTGCTCCCTTGCTCTAGCGATCGAACACCCATCGTCAGCTGGAATTCTCCGACAACACCCAACCCAATTACCCACTACCACCAATCCAGTTTAGATGACTCTCGTTTGAGCTCCAGTCCACTTCAATCCACTCACATCTCAAGCCTGTGTGTGAGTCATCTTAGAAGCCAGAGCATCGTTCTCTCGTCGTCGACCGCACCAAAATTAGTCGCTGGCTAACACACCCGAGTAGTAACAACCTCTACCTCCAGTCGAGGCAATTCACTCTCATCCTCCACAGGTAAGCCATCTAGACTGCTCCAGTAACTCATCGCTTGCTTGAGTTTGGTCTGCCTATGTGTTTCCTACTTGAGTTTCCCATCGTTTACCTTTTGCCAAAATTCAATTTTCTCAACTCTACATCGCATGCATTGGCGACGTGCCTGTGGCTTTGGGTGAAGCTCCGACCATCGATCCCGAATCTCTCATGTTGCCACATTCTTCATCCACCCACAATGATGATGGCTTGACGTCCATTGGCCTTCAAACCTGTCGATCACCTCTCCCATGACGGACAGATGTCGAGCCCACTAAGCCAAGTCAGGATGGGTCATGTTTTGTGTTCTTTGAGCAGCATTGCATCCTCATCGCATTCCCTGGATCCTCTCACCTTCACACTGGCCTTTGTGATCTCAGACCAAGCTTGCCGACCTTTGTTATGGTTAGAGAATCTAGCTTAGGTAGGCCTTTGGTGAGCTAGGTGGGTGGAGAGTTCTAGAGGTCCATATCATAATCTGTTTGTTCCATTGTGTTCCTGTTATCATAATCTTGCTTAGCTGACATTTCTTCGATTTATTTCATCATTTTATCAAGTTTAATTGGGCGATGAAATTTTCTGTCATTGAACTGTAAAATGTTAAGCACGATTTGCTAGCGGGTTGTAGTGGCATGATTCCCTAGCGGATAGTTGTAGCATTATACCCCTGTGCAAATATTTTGGCCTTCCTATTTGATTCTTATCTGGATTTCTTGCTTCTATTTTGTTTTCAGAGCATGTTTTACTATATCACAGCATGACATCTTGCATCTCGCCCTAAGGAGTACATCATTTTGGCATCCGTTACCCACATAGGCCATATTTGTGAGAGGATTTAACCAAGAAAGATCGATTTCTGGGTGTATGGGGGTACCTAATACCTTCCCCATATGTAACAGGAGTCTTTACCTTTTCTTTAGAATGCATTGACCAAATATTTTGCATCCATTGGCACAGATTCACATATTTTCGTATTTCTTGCATTTTTTTATTGCATTCATTTTTATTTCGATTTTCCTTGTCTTTCGATTTCAAATAGACTAGGTGGTGATTCTATTTTATTTCCTTATCCTTTCTTTGTTCTATCTTGGTGTTTTCAAGTTGAGTGTCCTTCCTTGGATTTACCTCTTAGTTGTGACCTTATCGATTCACAAGTTTGGTCTTCATACCAACTCGTGGGGTCATCCATTGGAGTGATCACACCTCTAGAGCTGCTTGCCATCACCTTACCTGCATGAAAAGGATCAGTGTTAGTAACAGTAGTTGAGCATGTGAATTTTGCTGAAAATTGACAATGTTGGACTTACCTCCTATGCCCTTATATCCTCGTAGAAGGTGGCAAACCACTCCATGAATGCTTGCAAAGAACCAGCAGCTTGTTAGAATTCAGCATAACAAAATAGAAGAAAGGCAGGACAAAGAAGTTAAGCTTACCCATGCCCAATTTGCTCCAAAGCACATGCCTCTCTAGTTCTCTCATAGCTCCTCTGCAGGTGTGGTTTCTCGACCCGCTTGAACCATCCTCGATACTCGTCATACTTGACCTCTCAAAGGATGTACCTGCTTCAGGCAGCACAGACATCGGCAATGCAGACTACGCCATCGTGTGAGAAGAGGCCTTAGATTTCGTTTCCTCGGGAGGAGGTTGTGGGATACAAAACTCATTCGCCAGTTGGTGACAAATGCGTCGAGGGAGGTAATATGTCGACTCCTTTAGATAGTAGAATTGGATTTGCTTCCTCCTCAACTCCCAGGCAGAGTTTAGAGACATCCAATCCAGTCCCTTGTAGCCCTCAAAGGGATGCAGCCTCACCTGAAAGCAAGACAATAGTAATCTTAGTAAGGAGCTCAACAGAACATTAAACATAGCATCAGAAGCAACTTACATCCTCAATACGAAGAAGGTCTAGCAAATAGCGGTAAGCCTTATAGCTAAACACTCCAGAGGCGACTCGGTGGTTGGGCTTGCATTATTGGCAGGGAAGTGGAAGCAGCTCGGGGCGTAAACGGTAAAAATAGTGGCCTCATTGCACATGCTTAATCACCCAGTACTACCAAACTAGTAAATCAGATAATCAGAACAGCTTTTAGCAGAAAATATAAATAGGTAGTTAACAAAGTAAATACTCACCGTCAGTGGAGGATACATGCCAACATATGACCGACGATTCTTTTGTACCACCCCATTCAACTCATGCACCAACCATGCGTAGTTGGCACCACCCCAGTCATAATGGTCTAGCCGCTCTAAGTTTGTCAAGTAGATTAGTCAATCCACCTTAACACAATAGCTGGAGGCATCACAAAAAATAAGCCAAATCAACTCCAGTAGGAAGTGCCGCAGTACAAACCCCACCTCCTCCAAACCAAGCGTTGGGTCAAGCCACAGCTGATCCCATTACTACAACCACTCCAGAGTGAAGGAGTAAGTGGACCTCTTATTCTTTGGTGGCACGCATCCCAGTAGACTAGGCATCATGAAGAACCCCTGCTTAATGGATCCCACTATCAACTCCCCTCCAAAACGTAGACCCGACAACAATGCCCAATGGTCTGGAAGCACGATCAGCTCACCAAGGGGGAAGTGAAACGTATGTGTCTCGTGCCTCCATCTCTCAACTAGGGCATGGAAAAACTGATAATGGCCATGAATGACTAGAATCCTCAAGAAATAGCCAAACAAGGAGCAATGTAATAGAAATTCCCATAGAAACATTGGTAGACGGTGAAAGTGATCCAGCATCGGTGCCTAGTGGCACCTTATCATCATCCTGGCATCCCCATCCTGAAAGGAAAGACATTAGGCGAAGTCAGCAAAAGCAGATAATCTTGAGACAAACCAGAATGCTTGAAAATGCTCTTATCTGAAAGTCGAGGTGCTTGTAGATATGCTCGGGGTCTAGTAGTCGGCTATCAAACTTTTCGACCTCCTGCATAGTCAAGCCTCAAGTCAAGCATTATTCATTTGCCAATAAACAGACGTAGAAGATAAGCATACCTTCTCTAGGATCGTAGGGTGGGGAGCGCTTGAGCTAGCCCTCGATGCCTGAGAGCTAGAGGCACTTTGTGACGACCTAAAGGTTACAGAAGTCTGATTAAGGGTCCACGAGCCCGAGGTACTCCCACTCGACGCCTGAGGACTCGTACCATTGTACTCAAAGTCAAATTATAGACATGAAAAAAGGCCGGAAGTCAGATCATAGCATACGAACATAAACTAAGCAGTACAATCACCAAACAGATACATAGCCAAAGCATACAGGGATTTTAGATATTTTGCAAACAGTGCAGACAATCTATCAGTATTTTACATGACATGCAGGTAATTTATTTTAAATGCTACAAACAGATAATTAAACGTACGGCACGAAGAGAAAAGAGCAAAAGAGAAGAAGCACCCAATGGCCATTCTGGCTTGTCCATGTCTGGCCAATAGCCTCCGTACCATGGGCTCTTTAGTGAAGCCCATCGGTAGTTCAACCCAGCCTCATTAAACCCTCTTGCCCTCCAGCCTAAAACACAAGTTGTCGAGCCTAACACTCTCTGAAGCCAGGTCGTTGGCTCGTCGGCCTCCTGTCCAAGACGTAGCCCAACAACACCTTTCGGCCTCCCATCCGTTCAAGTCTGGCGGTTCCTTGACCTGCATCGACCACCAATCCAACACATTGGCAGCCATCAGTCGCAACGCATAGCCGTTGTTGCCCATGCACAGTGAAGGAAAGGGAGGACAGTGGAACAAATGATAGGCCAACATCGCAAAAGAGAAAGGAAAAGAAAGCACATACATGAACGGAGAAAGGGGACCAGACAACATACCATTGTAAAGCATATGTCGGAGCCTCTTGTCACAGCCTTCGATCACCGCCACCGAGCATTGCACACTCGAACCGTCTCCTGCCTTCACCAAGCCCCACCATCGAGCACACCCTTCCTCTGCCGACCTTCTGTTGTTAGCATGAGAGGAGAGGGGAGAGGCAAAACTAGACATGGAAATCGGGCTGGATCGGTCTTGGACTGTCTGGCCCAGCCCATGAGAGGAGAGGGGAGAGGCAAAACTAGACATGGAAATCGGGCTAGATCGGTCTTGGACTGTCTGGCCCAGCCTGGGCCTGTCAAGCCCAACACTGGGCTAGGTTGGGCCAAGCTCGGTGTGGGTTGTGGGCCATGCTGGGCCCACGTGCTAGGCCCTGATAGGCTGGTCGAATAGGTCCATTTTGGCCTGCAAAAGAGGACTGGGCCAGGCCGGACCAGACTGGGCCAGGCCAGCCTGGAAATTAAAAAAAAAAAGTACTAGGCCGAACTGGACCGGGTTAGGTGGGCCCGGAAATTTTAAAAAAGAAAGGGCTTGGCCTGCAGGCATGGCATAAAGAAAAAAAAACAAAAAAGGGTCGCTAGCCCAGAAATTAAAAAAAAGAAAGGGCCAGGCCTGCAGGCCTGGCATAAAGAAAAAAAACAAAAAAAGGTCTAGCCCACAGGCCCGATAAAAAAAAAAGAAGTACTTGACGTAATGTTCCTCAGGAACGTTGCTGTAACGTTCCTTTGGACCGTTGCACAACAACTCTTAAGTTATTATTATTATTATTTTTCTTCACTTCAAATCTTTTTATTTTTCAACTATAAATATACTCCAACTCCATTCATTTTTCTTTACAACTTAATCTTTTCTTCTCTTCTCCACTACAACTCATATTATCTACTACTTTCTCCCAACTTAATCTTTTCAAGTGAGGATTTGGCTGTTTGGCTTTGGATTCCGCTGCGTCTGCTACTCTCCAGTTTCCACGCTACATCAGTTGAGCTGGTAACATCAAAATTTCTCTACTTCTAATCCCTCCAAATTCTTTACTTCTAATTTCTCCATTTTTTGGTTTTGGTTTTTGTGGGTTAATGGTTTTTTAATTTTATATTCATTTTTTATATTAAAATGGATAATTTTGGTAATATTGGTGGCCATGACTATATCCCTAGTACGAAGTCAGCCTAACCTCAATCTACCCCACATAGACTACACAGTCCATAGCCATTAGAAAACCTAGGAAACAAAGCTCTTGAGTTTGGAAGCATGTTACAATAGACCCTATAGATGAAACTAGGTGCTATTGTAATTATTATAATACCACATACACATGTCCTAAGGGAGGCGGTGCAGGTCATATATCTAGGCATTTACAAAAATTTATACCCAAACATAATAAAGATGACAACATAGATTTAAAACAATCGAAATTACAAGTAGGATCTAGTAGTATGATTAATTGGAAATATAATACGGAAGAAGTTAAGGAAGGAATAACTAAATTTATAGTAAAAGATGAACAACCATTTTCTTTTTCTGAAAATAAAATTTTTGAATCATGTATGTAAAATTATTTAAATCCACAGTTTAAAAGTTTTTCTAGAAATACAACAAGAAATATAATTTATAAAATATTTAAAAAAAGATAAAAAAAGATTTAATTGGAATATTTTTTAGTTTATTTTGTAAAATATCATTAACATGTGATATTTGAACTGGTCCAAATAATTTTCTATATTTATATTTAACTACACATTGGATAGACATAGAACGGAATTTACAAAAAAGATTAATTGCTTTTAAAGTTTTTGATCATCCACATATTGGTAAAGCTATATCAAATATGATAGAAGATATTGCTAAAGAATATAATATATTTTTTTAAAATAAATAGAATATCATTTGATAATACATCTAATAACAATGTTGCAATAGAATTATTAAGAATAAATATAAAACTAATATTAAATGGTGAATTATTTCATTGTAGGTGTTGTTGTTACATCTTAAATTTAATTGTACAAGATGGTATAGAATGCATTTGGCCTTATATAGAAAATATAAAAAGCTATTTTATTTATTCAAATATCAGCTAAAAGATATTAAGAATTTAAACTTATATGTGGATAAAATGGATTAAAACCTAGAAAATTTAAGTTAGATGTTCAACATAGATGGAACTCAACTTATGATATGTTAAGTTCATGTATACTTTATAATCATATAATTACAGGATTTTATAATGCAAAATCTAATGATTTTTTAAATGATGAAGA
>JAMKQA010253349.1:0-12199 GCA_024699735.1 Posidonia australis
TCTATCAATACACATATATCATGAATAAAATACAACCATAAATAAATATATAACATGAACAATATCATGAACCATTGATAGTTGAACAACACATAAAATAAATATATCTAACTTCAATAAATTAACTTTGTCAATGTCTATACAACAATTCTCCATCAATGTGCATACACCATATAAATTTTAGACTTTAAAGAGAATGAGATTTAAGAGTAGAGTAATATATATAATATATCTATAGTGTAAATATTATATATTACTTTTTATATTTAACTATAACATATTATAAATAAATCGGATCCATTGGTCCACGGGTCTGGGTATTTTTAGACCCAGACCCGACCCAGTAAATGAGTGGGTCTAGTGGGTCTGGGTCCACGGGTCCATGGGTCTCATTTTTAAGACCCAGACCCACACTTAATGGGTCTAGACCCGCGGGTCCTGGGTCCAAACCCGACCCATTGCCAACCCTACCAGAACGGACAGTTGGCTTGGGCTCTTGCCCATTCACCTCATATTTGTCCCATCCCATTTCCATGCATCTAGGTATAAACCCCAGCAAAAACTCTGGCATCTCATGCACTTTAGATACACATAAATCACATTTGTGACTCACATCATCATTGCATTAATGCATTCATCATATCCACTCATTTTTTATTTCATATTTCATCAAATATATCTCTTATCATTTCATGTCATTCATCATTTGACATGCATCACACACCATTACCCTAAGCAAGTGAACATATCATACACCATGACACACATATCGTCATCCATCATGCATGTCATTTGCTCCTTTATCATTTCATGTCATGCATCATGCATAAAGAGACTTGTCATGCATCATGGCATTCATGTATCACATTTAGGGCGATGACGATTACTATGCCGTATGCTTTTGACCGATGGTCCAATATTCACATAGCGTTGCTGAGCTCACCTGGGTCATATCATTTTTGTCCCACTCACATCATTTGCATTAGCATAGCATATGCCATACTTTAATTTAGACGTAGCAAGCATGCATGAGCATTTGCATTTGCGACACACACGCGACCATAAAGCCAAGAAAGATCGATTTCTCGGGCGTATGGGGGTGTCTAACACCTTTCCCATGCGTAACAGGAGTCCTTATCCTTTCCTGTCCCGTGATGACCATTTGTGTCATGTCCATTAGGTACGAAGCATGCACACATTCATTTAGCATCTATTTGCATTCATTTGCATCTTTTCCCACATTTCATATGCATCTAGTTTTCCTTGTCTTTCCAGTTTAAAAAGATTAGGTGGTGACTCTGTTTTGTCCTAATCGTTTCTTTTTCATGTTTCGTTTGATGTTTTCGAGTCTAGTATCCTTCCTTGGATTCACCATCTTCGTCGTGACCTTTTTGGTTTTCATTTGTCCCTCACCCAAAAGTTAGTTCCAGCATGGTTACACCACTGCAAACTTAGATCACAAGCATTAAGGCACCAGATTGACGTTGCTGGAAGGTAGAGGAAGTAGGAGAGAAGCAGATGATGCAATGCAAATGGAAGAAAGCATGATGCAACCCCTTTGCCATCTTCATTGAGTGCCACCAGTGTTCACGGGCTTGACCGACCATGGAGGTGGTAGGGAGCACTAGTGAGTCACTTGGGATTGCTCGATGGAGAGGGAGAAGGGGGAAGGAGAGGAAACCATAATGTAGGATGAGGAGAGGAAAACATAATGTAGGATGCTAAAAACACGTGGAGAGAAGACATGACTTGAGCTCGTTGGCTGATGATCTCACACAGCAATGGACAGGGCATGCATGCAGGAAACTACACAAAACAAGGATAAAACACATCGAAAACACATTACAAAATAAAAAGAGAAGCTAATTACACTCAGAGGGCAATGCCTTACCTGAGTTGATGTAGTTGTTTCTCCCCATTGCTGGTAGTTCTTCTCTAGGTGATGTAGCTTAGGCTACTATGAGGGAGGCTAGGTATGTGTTGCTAGTGGTCTAAGGATGCACAGGTGGTGCTCAAGATGAGTTGTGTGATGACTGGACATGAGGGAAGTGTGTTGGATGCTCGATTGTGATGCAAGAGGTTGGCGACTGTGATGCTCAGCCAGGGATGCTGTTGTGGTACCGAGGGAGGACTACCGATTGTGTTTGGCTGTGGGTGGTGAAGGTTGTGGGTTCGTGCACGACTCAGGTGCTGGAGGTTGTAAGGAAGGTCATGTAGTGTGTAATGGCTACTGTGCAGGTTGGGATGTATTTGGATGGGGGCTAGAATTGGGATGGATGGCTAGAAATGGATATGTGCTCAGGTTGTGCTGGTGTGAGCAAGAAGAATGGCTGAGTGGCTTCTACGTGGGTGAAAGGCACTGTTATGTATGGAGGGAATGAAATAGGGGTCGTTGGTTTTGAAATAGGATTAAGATAAGTGGTTTGGACTAAAAACAAGGGGATTGGATTAGGTTTATGATTGGGTAGAGGGGTATGATGGTCCACAAATCCCAAGGAACACCCTTAGATCTGTGCCAACCAATTGGAGGAGGAGAATTAGTGGTCTGCGTGGTTAAAACACCAAACAATCCTTTGTAGTTAAGTTACTAACTTAGGGCAGTGCGTTGGGTATGCGCACCACTAATCCATGCTACCTAATTGCGTTAATTAGGTGCACCGAATTTTTGTGCTAAACCCAAGTCAAGGCTTGTTGGCTGGATTCTGGGCCTATTTCTTGAGTGTTAGACCATCATACGAGCTTGGATTGCTAAAGTTGGGCGTTTTGCAAAGGTTCAATGTGAGTTTAGTGTTTTGGGCTGGTTTCGGGTGCGAAATGGGCTTTTGTGTGGAGAAACGCCTCGCTTCCATTAGAGCAAGCTTTTCTAGAAGAATCCGTCGACATGTGGTTGTCAAACAAGGGTGTCTACACTACTATACCTCCTTGGTGGAGTTGCTGAGCGTTGTCTTTCCTAAGGTTGCATCACTCATGAGGCTCCCTAATGTTTTTCCACCACCAAGCTCACTTCCATCATGGTATAATGTGAACATGTATTGTAGTTTCCATTGAGTTGTAAAGCATTTGTTGGATAACTGCCTCACTCTACAAGATACAATTTAGGACTTCATTGATCAGAAGGTCATCATAATTAACACGCAGGAGGCAGGTTTGATGCTTGCGCCAACACAAGCACCAACTCCAACACATCCTAATATAGTTAGCCAGTCCTTGCCCGTGCACCTAGTTTCGAGAGCACCAGGCACCTCAAGAGTTCATTCCATCTTCCCCTTTGGGTCTGCATCTTTGGTGGTGGACCCCTTTGACCTGATTCATGATGTCTCGATACCCTTTCCTTTTCAATTGTACCAATCATTTTTTACTTGCTTTGGATTGATGATTAACATGATCTAGTTGACCGCCAAGCTAGAGCGCATCGCTACACAACCCACCATTCACTCTCAAGTTCCCACACCAGTTTGTCATCTTGCAAAGCTTAAGCAAGAGCTCACCCAGTCCACCACATCCCAAGATCACCCAACTACATTCTCTCCAAATTTGCTAGTCACCTCGGTGGAGCTTACGGCTCATACCCCTATTATCATTAACTTGACCTATGATGCTCACCATGTCATTATAACTATGCCATAGAAATGTGTGTAGAGATTACATGGTCGCTGCATAACCCACCATGCACTGTCATGTTTTCACACTAGTTTGTCATCTTGCAAAGCCTAAGCTTGAGCTCACCCAGTCCACCACACCCCAATATCACCCAACTACATTTTCTCCAAATTTGCCAATCACCCTAGTGGAGCTAACAGCTCGTACCCTTATTGTCATTAACTTGACCCATGATCCCCACCATGTCCTTATAACTAAGCCATAGAAATGTGTGCGGAGATTACACGGTTGAGTAGGGTATACAAACCTTTTGCCCCAACAGGCAAGCCAAATCTCCCAGCACCTACTCACACTCATCCAGAAAGTCAGCTTGCCAAGTCCCCTTCAACAAAAACCGCAGATAAGTCCCCCTCGGCCATCACTAAAAAGGACCAACACTTAGCAGATATTACTACCCTGCTTAAAAAGGTTAAAGCTGACATTTCAATTTAGGACCTGATCCATACATCTACCGAACATGGGGAGGTTTTACTTAGAGTTTTCCAAGCTGCTTATGTGTCACCATCCACAGAACCCACAGCCCTAGAGAGCATGGAGGGCATGATAGCAGTGTCGTAGGTAAATTCCTTTTCCAACTTGGAGTTGCCTCTAGTGGGAATTAACCACAATCACCCTTGTTCATCACAATGTAATACTAGAGTTTCCATATTCACCTTACACTGGTGGATAATCGAGTAGGTTTAAACATTTTCCACTTGCACACTGTAAGCAAGGTCAGATTCAAGTCCAAGGACATTACACCAGCAGTGAATGGAATGATGGCCTTTGATAACACTCACCATGATGCTCTTAGGATTCTGGTTATTCTCCTTTTCATCGGTCCAGCTTAATTTGATATGGAATTCTACGTCGTCAATCTCGAGCCATCGCTTAATCTTCTACTTGGGTGCCCCTGTTTGCACAAGCATCAAGTCATCCCCTCAACTCTCCACCATATGATCAAATTCTATTGGAGCGACAACATCGTTGTTGTCATGGTAGAAAATTTCGATAAGGAGAAGGTTGAGGTGGTCTCCGCTGTTTCTCTCCAGACTGTCCATTTCGACCATAAGCCTTTTAATGTTCTATATCGGGCTAATCAGTTTGACCCAGTTAACTACATCCTCACTCTTGAGCGTGCCAACCACCTGGTTGTTCATAGCAATCCCTTTTGAAGGTTGAAAATCTCTATCGTAGGTGGAGATATGAGAAAGGAACACCTCGCGGGCGGTACAGCTAGGGAAATGTCAAGCCTATCAGAACAAAAGAGAAGAGAGAGCATGAAGGATTGGGATACGAGTGGCAAGCACAAAGAGATGAATTCCTATGCTCACGTAAGTTCAAGAACCTATTTATCCCTCGAGACATGACTAACTTTGTTAGCGTAGCTATCCTAGACCCTAATTAGAGCCCTCTTGCAGCAATAATAGTACGACAATAGAATGCAACAATTAGCATGGAAGAGTCGGTATGTATAGAGGACTATTACTTAGAAGGGGACCATTTAGAGGCAGAGAACATAGAATGGATTGGTAAAGAAGTTCAAAATTGTCTAGCATTATTAGAATTAGTGCAATTAGCAACCTCACTTGTAGCCACCAAGGTAGTTTCTGTTCAATTAATAGTCTTAGCAGTACCACCCATACATCCACCCATGAGTTCAATAGTTTTAGCTCTACAACTAGTGTCATCGATAGTTCAGTCAGCCCTTGTTGTCACTCCTGTTGTTCCGCCTACATCACTAGCTGTGTCAGTGGCTCCTTCAGTACTTCCCATGAAACTATCTACCAGTCCATCGTCCTCGTCAATAAGAGGCTCAACGATGAGCATGGTTATCCAGTCATTAGCTCTAGTGCTAGTTCAGCAAACTCTAGTGCAGCCAATGGTCAAAAGTGTTGCCCAAGGTGAGAACACCTCTACACGTGGGGTACAAGAAGTAATTGGCGCCTACTATGTCGACCACACCTCCGTTGAAGAGGAGGGAGCTGTCATAAAGACTTAGATAGATAGTATACCTAGTGACTTGGAAGTCTTGTTCCAGGAACAGTTGGTAGAATTGGCAGAAGATGCAGTAGAATATCACAGGTTAAGGTAGGGAAAGGTCGTGATCACAAAGTTAGAGCTAACATTACCCATATTGCACTAGGTCCGATTGCACATCATGGTTTTAGAGGAAACAAACCTACATCCATTAGACCAGTTGAGTTGATTACTCCGCAGTTGGGAGGCAGGTCTAGATCGTATTACCAGCCAAAGCCTTTATGGTGAGGGAAAAAAAAAGATATTGAGGTAGACTCGTGAGGTAGCCCAAGCAACAACAATCTCATTAGTTAGCAACAGGATAGCCGCTAGCATGCATCATCACCTATACATATTAGACAAAATCCAAAAAATCAGAAAATTCAGAAAAATAAAAAAAATGCAGTCGAGGATGCATTAATGTAGGAAATAGAGAGCCTTGGACCATCAGCGGGCCCTAGCACATATGAAGCGGAGGTCACACACTACAGGTACAAGCACACTAGAATCACTGTAGCCATCATGAAGTGCCACCACGGGAAAGAGTCTTAGCATATTTACTCTTTTGAGATTACAGATCCAACCTTTGATCATGAGGTCTTGTTTGAGCTTATTGCTTACAAAGAAGAGGATGATGCAGGCATAGAGGATGATATAGGCATAGATGAGAGTGAAGAAGCATTGCCAGAGTTCTAGTCCTATGATTATGATCCAGAAGGCCCAAATCAATGCCAAATTGACAGTCCAAGCAAAAGCAGAATTCATCACCTTTCTAAGAGAATATGCAGATGTCTTTGCTTGGTGCTATGCCTATATGGTCGGCTTCGATGTCGAAGTAGTCATGCACACTTTGCCTCTAAAGCCTATTGCAAAGCTGGTCAAGCAGAAACTAAGAAGTTGGCAACTATAGTGGCTTCTGAAGCTCAAAGGGGAAATCATGAAACAACATAAAGTCAACTTCCTCAAGGTTGTCCTTTATCGAGAGTGGCTTGCAAACATTGTGTCGATGCCAAAGAAGGATGGTCGGGTTTGCATATGCATTAAGTACAAGGATCTCAATAAGGCGAGCCCAAAGGATGATTTTCTGCTACCTCATATTGACATCTTAGTTGACAACACCGCAAGTCATAAGATGCTCTCATTCATGGGCAACTTCTTAGGATACAATCAGATCAGAATAGTAGATGACGATATGGAAAAGGCATCTTTCATTACCCCTTGGGGAGTCTTTTGCTACAAGAGTGATGCCTTTCGGACTCAAGAATGCGGGTTCTACTTACTAGAGAACAATGACAGTGCTGTTCCATGACCTCATGCACTAAGAAGTCGAGGTCTATGTGGAGGACATGATCACTAAGTCTATAAAGCTCGAATGTCAAAACTTGTCACGCCCCAAATTTTTCACAATAACTTAAACAAATTAAATTACGGGAAAATTAAAGCTAAACAGTAAATATCAAACTACCAGGAACCTATGTGTGCGGATAGGAGACTCCAGACTATATGCACTACGCTAAACCAATCGCATGTCCGCACCTGCAAACCAAAACCACAAGGAAAATGCATGAGTGACCAAAGTCACCCAGTACGCACCCCACGAAAACAGTGGAAAACAAAACTATAATCAATTTTCCTTTTTAAATTCATTTCGCAAACTATTTCTCAAAACCTCGTAAATCAGGCCCACATCGGCCAAAACCACAAACCAAGGCTCTACTAGCCCAAAGCCACAAGCAAAGGCCCTCAATGGCCAAAACCACACATAGTGAGTCGGGAAGTCCGACGCCAGGAAACCTAACTCTAGCCACACGTAGTCCGTTGAGGAGCAACCACAGTGTTCTGCACTGCCATGGTGTGCCACCCTGTGTAAGAGCCAACCACCGTCCCGCGATTCTCCCACTTGGAGAACCATCACAATGCCAACCCCCTCCTTGGGAAGGTTGTCCTGTCTCTCAGGACACTACCAGCTACGGTGCATGTGTCCCACCTACACTGGCCATCACAGGGTACGCCTCCTCACGGCGTCCTCCACACACGGTGCTCAGGAGGGAGTATCAAACCTCCACACCTGACAACACCCAAGCCTTAGTGCTCACAGCGACAACAAGAGTATCATACCTCCCCGTCATGCCACAAGACACCTCAACCCGCGGACCACAACCCTAGCCTCAAGACGACAGTCAAGGAGTCTCATACCTCTAGGACTCGATGCCCCTCAACTTCAGGTATCTCGGCCCTCGACCTCAACCAGGGAGTCATGCCTGACCACTTGAGAATGTTGTCACATTCCCTGGTTGCACCAACACAGTCCCATATTGTCTCGACCCGCACACAGAAAACCAGGAAAACATTTTCCAAACCAGGCCAACTATTCCTTGAAATCCATCTTCCAAACCATTTTCATATCTTTGAAAATTCTTCCAAAACCTCAGCAAAGCGATGCATTAGGTGTCCCAAGGGACCACCGCTGACGGCCCACAATCCCATCTCAATGGGACAAAACACGGTAATCCCGAAAGACCTCGGAAAACACATTTTATAAATTGATTTGGGCCCTGATTCGGCATGCCGAAAATCAGGTTCAGTATGCCGAAATCTACTGATTTGGTCCACCGGGGTGATTCGACAGGTCAAATCGACCGTAGGACCAAACCAACAGAAAAATGATATACCAAACGAAATCGGTATACCGAAATTCACTGATTCGGTATATCATTTTCAATTCGGTATGCCAAATTCTTCGAAACCAGAAAACAGCCCAAAACCCTACAGTCCGAAATTGCCTCAACTGGGACCTCTGATCAGACCCCCTAAACAAGCACCAAAAATCTTGCATAAAACATAAGATGTAGACCCTCAAGTCTACTCCAAATCCCAGCAAACAAAACTAAAATCCATTCACCATGCATTAAGATATAAAATCACAAAGGCAGAAAGGTCAAAACGACCCAAAACACACCAACCATTGTAAATGCCAATAAATTTGCCATAAATTCTCATAAAATCATAATAAATTCTATAAAAGTAAAGTTACCTAGATTCCATGCAATCCTAGCATTTTCTACCAATTTCATGCTCTCTATTACATAAGGTGGAGATGCTACTTGAAAACGAGCTTCGACGATCCTCGGCCGACTTCGACGAGCTCCGGTGCAACCACGGCCATGTGAGCACTCCACAGCCTCGAGGACACACCACCCAAGCTCCGTGCACCGCTGCATCCACTACAGTCCTTCGCTTCACTCCCTCCCTCTCTCTTTGTCTGACGACGCATGAGAAGAAGGAACAGGGGATATGGGTGGAAGGAAAAGAAGAGGGGAAAGAGGAAGGCGGAGTGAGGAGGAAGGAAAGGAAGGGTGGGGAAGGAGATGTGCACGTCGAGGAGGAGAAGGAAAGAAGAAGAAGAAGAAGAAGGTGATGAGCGGCAAGGAGTGTGGTGCGGCTTATAAAGCCTACGCCCGCAGTAGCTGGGAACGTGCTCACCTATGCGTCTCAGCCACCGGCACACTGCACTAGAAACCAACCACTCCGGCCAACCACCAGCCACAACCAACAGCCCACAAATGCGGGCCCAACAAGGACCCCACACCTGGGCCCCACATGGACCCACACCTGGGCCCCACATGCACAGTGCCACAATGCACAGTGCCAACCATGCACAGGGACACGTAAACGGAAGCCTGCCCACGAGGTCCAAGCCCAAAAGCACAGAATTGCACAACGGGCCTCAGAACAGTAACACCTGTCTAGGAATAAAATTCATAAAATGTAAATAATAACAAAATGAATTTTACGGTTGTTACACAACTCCTTCCTAAGAAAGCTATTCGACTGTCTATCGAAATAGAACCTCTGTCTCAACCCTAGCAAGTGTGTATTTGGGGTATCTTCTGGAAAACTCCTTGGGTAAATTATCAGTCAGAGGGGAATTGAAATAGATCTGAATAATGCAAGAGTGATTATAGACATGTCTCCTCCCACAACTGAAAAGGAGGTCCGGAGTTTGCTGGGGCGACTATAGTATATCACTTGGTTTATCGCATAGCTCACTCCTACCTGCGAACTAATTTTTAAGCTCTTAAGGAAGAATGCATAGCTAAATTGGAGCCAAGAATGTCAAGCTACATTTGACAAGATCAAATGGCTTCTAATAAGCCCTCCGGTATTAGTGCTGCCTATGTCGAGGCGTCCTCTACTTTTGTATCCCTCTGCCACGTAGCATTCCATGGGCGTAGTCTTGGGTCAGTATGATGAATCAGGATGCAAGGAAAGAGCAATCTTTTACTTGAGCAAGAAATGTAATGATTGAGAAGCCAAGTATAACACCATAGAGAAAGTCTACTTGTCCCTTGTCTAGACAACCCAGTGGTTGAGGCACTACATGATGCCATATCTGGTCTTGTTCTTATGCTAGCACGACCTCATGAAATACCTATTCCAAAAACTAGCATTGGTAGGCAGATGCGTCAAGTGACAAGTTTTATTGTCACAATATGATATCACCTTTGTCACAAAAAAATCAGTGAAGGGGCAGGCAATGGTAGATCACTTGGCCGATTTACCCTTTTTAGAATACACACTATTGCAAATACAGTTCTTGGATGAGGATATTTTATTCACTATGGAAGACTCAATGTTCAAAAATTCTCATGACAAGCAGTAGTGGCATCTGTATTTTGATGGAGCCATCAACAAAAGGGGCATGGGCATCAACACAGTATTGGCAACGCCTTTGGGTCAGCTGATTCCTTTGGCAAGGAAGCTAGCCTTTGAGTGTACCAACAATGTTGTGGAATACGAAGCATGTATCCTTGAATTACAAACTACACTCAAACATGGAGCACGAAAATTATGGTTGTATGGTGATGTAATGTTAGTCATCTCTCAGGTTAATGTGACTGGAAGACCAGGGATCCTAAGCTTGTGTCTTACCACATGTATCTGCTGAAACTCATGATAGAATTTGAGGAGATCCATTTCTCCTTCATGAACTAGTCCAAGAATGTCTATGTAGACGCATTGACAATTTTAGCATCCTAGATCTTAATACCGGAAACGCATACAGTTGATATATCAGTCACCCGCGTAGAGCAGTCTATGCATCACATGAGCATAGATGATACCATGATATCAAGGTCTTTGTTAAATCTGGCAATCTCCCATCCAATACCATATTAGTGGATAGAAAAACCATGGCCCATTTAGCATCAAAGTACATGGTCAGAACTAGGCATCTATACAAAAGAACCTATAACTAGATGCTCCTGAGATGTGTGGATAGGAAGGAGGCTGATGCATTGATATTACAAGTTCATGTAGCAACATGTAGCCCACATATGAACGGGATGCTTTTGGCCAAGAAGATAATATTACAAGGCTATTTTTGGTCAACCATAGAGGCGGAGTGCTATCAATTTGTGTGTAGATGTTATAATTGTCAGATCCATGGGAATCTTATTCATGCTCCCCCACAAAAACTTCACAACATGTTCTCTCCATGGCCATTTTCTACTTAGGGAATTGATGTCATTGGAGCCATTCATCTGGCAGCATCCAATGGACATCGCTACATCCTAGTGGTCATTGATTACTTCACTAAATGGGTGGAAATAACTTCTTACAAAACAGTCACTGCTACTGCGAGGGAAAAATTCATCAGAAATAATATCATAGCCCGATATGGGGTCCCTCATGCAATCATCTCAAATAATGGCAAGAACTTTATAGCTAAGAGGATTGAAGATTACTTGCAAAGCTACAGGATTAAGCATCATAGGTCCTCTCCATACCACCTGCAGATGAATGGTGCAATTGAGTACACCAATAAGAACCTCACAAAGATATTAAAGAAGATGGTAGACTCACACGGACTAGCATGATAAGCTCTTATATGCTCTATGGGCTTATAGAACATTAACCAGGACCTCTATAAGGGAAACTTTGTTTTTGCTCATTTATGGCATAGAGGCTATTCTCCATATTGAAGTAGAAATTCCATTACTCAGAATCTTGAGAGAGGTACAACTTGATCAAGTAGAGTGGATCGAGGACCGTTGTGTTCAATTGAACTTGATCAATGCTACCAGAAGCGAATGCCTTGAGCATATCAAAAGAAATTCTAGCCTAGGAGCCTTGTGTAGGGAGACCTAGATCAATATGCCATCCACCTTCCTAATGCTCGTGGTAAATTCAACCCCAACTGGCATGGACCGTTCATTGCAAAGAAAATTTTCTCCAAAGGTGTAGCCATCCTTGAGGATATGAATTTGTAGACATCCTAATTTGGTGGCGACTTGCAAATGGACATCTGTGACAAAGCTTGCTCCAGTGGTGACAAGGCGCTTTCCAATACCTAAGCCGATTTCATACTATGACCATGCCAGTGGAACCCCTGGGCGTGGTTCACCAAACCTTACTCCGGTGTGCGGAGACACACTGGGAGGTCCGATACAGTCACGGTGAAAATGGTGAATCCGGAGGAAGAGACAAGACTCGGAAACACCAAAGGGAAGACAAAAAGGATAAGGAAAGGAGTCGCCAC